>VDFB02314156.1:0-13948 GCA_007258455.2 Sequoia sempervirens
TTAACTAGCTGTTGGAGGGTTCTCCTGTGCACTTGAAGGCTCTAGAATAGGAATTGGAAGAGAAATCGTCACTGTTTGTTATACAAAACTCCCTCTCTAGTGGAAGTAGCAGTTTCAAAATTGCCTTAGCAGTTACCACTGGTTTCTGGAAGTGGTGGTTGCTGAATTGCCTCCTGATAGAAAAGCTGTGGAATCACTATGCTGCTTAAACCAGGCGCTTTCTGTTGTTGATCCATCACACTGTTGAAGAATGTTTCTCTCTAGATCCTTCTGGATTATTTACCAATAAAAAAAAGGTTTGAGTTTGACAATTACGTCTGCTAGGAATGGTGAATTACTTAAATGAACAAATGTTGAACATTGAATCGGGTAAATTATCACATCTAATGCTGAAGGACTCCTCGCAAGGGTAAATTACCAAAAAGTAAAGGATGCGCTTGACAATTATCCCTGCTATGAATACATAAATGTACAAATGTTGAATGGTGAATTGGGTAAATTACCGCATCCAATTGGTGGTGCAGCATACCTCAATGGACGAGTCTAGGTGTAATTATATAAGTTAATTTGACAGAAGAGACATCTCTCAGTTGTGGCATCTAAGCAGGAAGACATCCCAATAAGAAAAGGGTAGAATTTGACAATTATGCCTGCTATGAGTGGTTAATATTTAGTTCAGAGAAAGATATAACTTTTTTTCTGAGTCCTCTTTTCCATTGTCTTTCAATTTTTACTTTGCTTCTATCTGAAGATATTCGGGTTATTAGATGTGTTATTCTATATAGCTGTTTTTCTGTGATTAGCTCAACAAAGCTGTGTTGGCATTCAAACTTCATATAGTAGTAGCTCTTTGTATAGTATTACATATTTATTGAAATGTGTTTTTGTGTTCCATTTTTCAAGTTTAGGTTTTTACTTTTAAGTTGTGTAGAGCTTGTTACTTCTATGTCAGTTGTGCCATAATTTGTTTTGTTCTATCATGGTATCTGAAAGGAATCGGAGGAATTTTACACACAAATAATATTCTTTATTCTCATATCTCGTTCAACATGATATTACATATTTATAGAATGTTCAGATACTTTATTATAGGAAACAACTCCTAATATTCCCAACAGTATCATCTTGCTTCCATTCAAATGCAATGTTTCTTTGGAAGATGATTTTATGTGATTCTGATGCGAGAATTTTAATGATGGATGCAGTGCCCAAATGGGCATACACTATGTTTTCCATGCAAATCCCGAGTAAATAATCGGTGCCCAACATGTCAAAATGAGCTTGGTAATATCAGATGCTTGGCTCTTGAAAAGGTTGCAGCTTCTCTTAAATTTCCTTGCGAGTATCAGAAATACGGTTGTCATGGGATAGTTCCTTACTATTGTAAAGTAAAACATGAATCAAAATGCCGTTTCAGGCCATATAAATGTCCGTATGCAGGTCATGAATGTACTGTATCTGGCAGTGTTCCCTTTCTGGTGGCCCATTTGAGAGACAAACATAAAGCAGATATGCACTGTGGTAGTGTTTTCAGCCATGAATATGTAAAGTCAAATCCAAATCTGGTTGAGAATGCTACTTGGAAGTTAACGGTAACTGTTGTCTCTCCTTTCTATGCTGTATCTTATGTTAAGACTTCATTTTTAACTAGATTCTCTTTCATCAAAGCTGCCTTTAGAACTACTCATTCTACTCTTTTTAATTCCAGGTTCTCAATTGTTTTGGGCAATACTTTTGTCTACATTTTGAAGAGTTTGAACTTGGAACGGCTCCTGTATACATAGCTTTTTTGCGCTTTATGGGTGATGACAATGAAGCCAAGAACTTTAGCTACAGCCTTGAAGTTGGAGCAAAAGGCCGGAAAATGATTTGGCAAGGGGTACCAAGAAGTATAGTCGATAGTTATGCTGAAGTCCGTGATAGTCATGATGGGTTGATTATTCAGAGAAACATGGCGCTATTGTTTTCAGGGGGAGACAAACTAAATCTGAGAATCAGTGGGTGCATCTGGGAGGAGAAATAATGGTTGTAACTCGACTGCTGATGAATTTTGAGTTGAAAATTTTCCTGCCTTCCTTGTCTTCTGATTATACCTAATCTTTGTTCTCATGTAGACAGCGTTATTTATCAATATGCAAAATCTCTTTGCTGTAAAGCTGGCAGAATGTAAGTCTCCAAATAACTGCTGGGATTACTTTGTGTATCAAACACAAGGTAATACCTAGGAGCCAACTCATGAATTAATGTCATATATTGGCAACCAGCCTATATATAGGAAATTTTATTTGGATGCTATTCCAATCCAGGTTTTACTTGCATTGTTCTTTGATAGTATGGTATCAACAGTAGCACACCAAATGTTTAGTTAAATATATCATTATTTCTGGTTATTTTTGAATTGGGTGGTATTTTTTTTCAGAAGATTCAAGTAAATGGGAACCTCTCTTATAGTGATGGCAGTGATATTTGACATCGCTTCTAATATATCATAACCAAAGGCACTTGAAGACGATTTGGGATATTACTGTGACATTTTTGTAGCCTTGACGGTTTGCGTTTATAGCATTCAATTAGGAGAAAAACTTATGAGCTAAATAGCTGATTTGCTAATAATTTCCTATCTTATTGTGGATCCAGGGATTGCCACTGCTAATTAAATTATCTTCTTGGAGATGATAGTTGTCAAGTGTGGATAAATCTATTAGAATATAATATTTTGATAAAACTTCAAAAGATTGATCTGCCCTTATTTCCATAAAAACTTCCAGTGACGAGACTTGAGGGTTAATTTGCATGAGCTATATACTTATGGATATATAAATAGACAGGTACGAATGTAGATGTAAATTATCATCTAAGTATTATAATAGATTACCAAGGACATTGAGAATTTGGTGTACTCTCCAGCAAACTTCTCTAGTTCTAGCATCAAAGACATTTTCACAACATTGAGTTGTCATTCATTGCATATCTCATTGGCTTTGATATTACTAATGAAACTATTAATATTAATTGTACGAATGTGTAACAGAAGCAACAATTGGCAATTTATTCTGAGCTTTACAACGAGTGGGCAGCAGCTTATATGCTTTTTATAGTTGCAACCACATGTAATGACCGGAGGCGTCTAATATTGTAGGTAATGCAAAATATGACAGTTGACGTAGGTTATTGTCACACGGTTAACATATTGCCTTATGTGCTTCATGCTACGTTACCCAACGTTTTGGGGACAGGGAAGGCAGGGGATGAGGGGGCACGTTTTGGGGACAAGGACGGGAGGGAACGTCATTTTAATGGGATGGCTATTAAAAATAGGGAAAATTAAAAAATATATAAAAATTTGTAAATATTCATATGATAAGGCAATTATCATATACATTATAGAACCTTAACACATAATATTAGAATTCAATTGATATTTTCATTTCATAGAAAGCAACAAACAAATGAAGTTTCAATAAAATTTAATTGCATTCATTGCTAATGTGCATATATATTTGTTGGGTGAAAATTATGTAATCCCTTTTCAATAGATTACACAACTTGATTTCAACCACAACTATGTGAGATATGATCTCTTCTCTCAGAAAGGGGAGGTGCCCTTCTTACTACTAATTGAAACTAAAGTAAAACTAATTAAGTATTCACAAAATGTACACTACGATTACGAGATGGGGGGTGTGTCACATTCATACTTTTTTTTTTTTTTATTTTTTATTTATTTATTATTTATTTTCAGATAATATGTTTTACAATGTTTCACGGTTGATAGTTCTAATTCGATACAACTTTAAACTAAAAACAAATAGTAATTCCAATATCTCTATCTTGTCAAAGCAAAACTTAGAGATATCGGGTATGATAATAATAAACAATAAAATAAGAAGAAAAGCTCACGAAGGCACAAAGTTGTCCCTAGTTTTTCACCAATCGATCCTTGAGAGATGTAGTGTTTGTCGGATTAAAAGCACAAAGTCTTCTTAGATACAACAATTCTACAAACAACATGAACAATTACAAGCACAAAGTCTTGTAGATAATCCACCAATAGTTAACTAAACATAAACACAAATCCGAATAAAGAGTGTAACACAAAGTCTACATAGATTTATTCAAAGCCCTTAGATCTCACACACTAATCACCACCAATTTGATCAAACCATAAGAGAAACGATTCCAACACAAAGTCTGGTTTGCAACTTTCTTCTTTATTGATTAGATTTAAATTCACAAAGATGAACACAAAGTTTCATACATTTGTTTCAAAATGAGCAGCACTTCGTTGCAAGAGATAAAAGATAAATATTACAATAGAAATCCCTCTTATTTATAAAAGAGAGGGAAGAGCAAATCTAGGAAATTAGATGAGAAAAATTAGGAAAGTTAGGTGAGGTAGACTACGAAAATCTCACCTAACTTTGACTTAGTCAAAAATGTTGTCCATTTTTTTGGGAAAACATCTTAGATTTTACATGCAATTACATTTGCTCAAAAGACATTGAAGATGCCAAAAACTATTTACAAGATGCGTAAAGGAAAGCATAAAAATATTCACCACTGAAAAAAAAAGCCTTCATGGTTCCTTGCTTTGGGTACGAAAGTCTTCATATCTCTTTCTTGTCTCCAGGACAAATGCCTCATCTGGACCAATAGTGTAATCCACAATGGTGTGAATTCTCGTGATTGATCTCCTGGCATATGAGTGAATCTTTTTGCACTTGTCAAGATGCGTCTTGAGGTTATCAAGAGTTAGTTGTGTATCAAAAATGACATGCATGGAGGGCTTTCAAAAGTTGGCATCCTCTACTTGATTCATGACGACTTCCTTGTAGATCTGGGAAAGTTACTGGTTGGGAGGAAGATACGATTTTCTTCAAGGAGCTGACCTAGTAACTCCTTAATTCCCTTTTCAAGGATAGTACGATGTCCTTTGACATCTTCTTGCACTTGGTGGAGATCTTCGATAAAAGACTTGATCACTTGGATGTGGTGCTTGAGTGATTCTCTTACTTCTACATATTTCTCCTTGTTGGGAATTACCCCAACTTCCACAAACTTACTGAGCTTTTCCTGCTTCATTTGTGACCAAAATGATAGGCATTTTTCCATTTCTTTTCACTCTTGGGAAAGAATACTTTCTTCTTTATCAAGCTCTGTTTCGAGCTTGGCTATTTGGGTGGCCTTCTTATCTACAACAATTATAACCTGTGAACTATGTTCTATAATTTCATCAATGAAATCATACAACACTTTACCTTTGGAGGCAAACTTCTCCGCCTTTTTCACAGCTGGGTCCTTAGCGCTTATCATAGCCAAAAGTTATACACTACCTAAAGATCCTGCAAGTCTCCTCAAAACAACTGCATAATCCTCACCCTTTTGCTTATACATGTTTCCGGCTTGTTCCATTTTGTATAGCCTTCCTGCCAACACATCTAGGACTACTTATGCATCTGCCTTGGCACTTTCATTTGTCACTTTGCCGAGTTGGACTCTAGTGACAGTGTAGTCCTCCATGTTTACATCTCCTTCCTCTTGTGGCGATATAACAATCTCCGCAAACTTATGACCAATCTTGACAACATGAAGTCTTGAATGTACTTTGGACTTTTTCTTCCCCTCAGCTTTTGGAGGGGCTATCACTTCAAGATCGAGCTCTTTTGGAGAGATCATTTGTTTCTTTCTCTTCAATACTTGAGATACCAACCAAGCGAGAAGAGAGAAAGTATAAGCTTCTTGACTGACCGTCAACTCTTATGTCACAACCGCTTCTGTAGAAATGATTGGTATGGTGACAATTGGGGTAGTATCTGCCATAATGCTCTAGAAGATTGCACACCAAGTTGACCTTGCAAATACTCATTCATAATTTGTTGAATTCAGCTTCAAAAGTGTTGTCATAAGATGAAGATGACAAACTAGGGATGGATGATGGAGAGCTTGACAAAATATCAACAATTTGTGTATTTGAAACTGCAGGAGGAGTGGCAAGCACGGTTGATGTTGTAGGGGGATGATAAACGTCCATTGCAAGTATGGTAGATGTGGGAGGAGGTGATGTAGGAAAAGGAGGTGGAGGAGTGTTAGGATTAGGAGGTGTATGAGGAACATTTGAAGTTATAGGCAATGACGTCTAGAGAAGATCTTCGACAACATTCTCATGTGGAGATAGAGTTTGTTCTTCATCATGCCCAAGTTCCTATTTATCACCTTCTTGTTCACCTTCTTCTTCTTCAAAATCTTCTTTCTGCAAAATCTTATTCTTCTGTAGAATCTTCTTCCTCATCAGAGTCTTCTTCTTCAGAATCTTCTTTCTCACCAAATTTCTTGCTTTCATTTCCTTCTTCTGAATCTACCTCTTCAAAAGCAAGCCCTTTTCCTTTTGCATGAGATGGTTCAGATTTTGTGGCCTCTTCTTGAACTGCCCATGTATCCTTCTTGCCAACAGTAAACTTGATTCCAGAGCCTCTTCGGGAAGGAGTAGCCGCATGCTTGTCTTTAGTGCAGAGTTCCTGTTGTTGGTTGGCTTCTGCTCCAGGTTCTTCTCCTTCCGACTCTGTCCTGAAGGCTTTCATCTGGAAACCATGTTTGTGCAACCATTTTGTTGTGTTGACCAATATGGGAGCAAGCCTTTCCTTAATGGAGACATTTTCCTTTTTAGACCATTGTATTGCAGGCAAAGGTCTCTTAGAAATTTCATTTTCATCATAGGCAGTGTTCATGATGTCGCTAGGATCTTTGAAACCCTTTGGTAGGTCAGCAACACCAAGATCCTTGATCAGCTCTACGGTTAGCTTGCAATAATCCATTTTGTGGATGTCCTCTTCATCTTTGCATTCAACCCATATGTCTTCAAAGTGGTACTTGTGGTTGTGATCCTTCTTCAATTTCCTACCCGCATTCTAGTAATCAAAGTCAAATCTATATTTGTATGTCCTTATTGTTATGACCTGCATTTCCGCATAGACTGATTTGGCCTTTTGTACATTGTGAATGGTATATCTACCTGTAAACATCCAAATTTGGACACTTAATTTATCCAAATTTATCACTTTTCATGTAAACATCCTCCTATCCGAGTTAATTAAATAATATTACTATTATTTAATTAATATCTTTAATTCTGCCAAATCCCTAAGGTATATAATTAAATACCTTACCCTCCTTAATCCTTTTTTCATCAAATAAATTAAATAAATATTACATTTATTTAATTCCTCACATGTCATTTTCATCTAATCCTAATCCATTTCCTAATCTCTTCATTAAGGATGTGCCGCGTACCTAATCGCTTGATTAGGATGTCACATCTACCTCTGACTTTTACCCAAGTTGAGCTTCAATCATAATTAACCCTAATTGTCATACAATTAGCGATTAGTCCAAGCGCAATTAGTCGGCCCAGTCCTTCTTCCCGAGGAATTTTTAGTCGTTTTATTTATCTTAGATTCATAACATATGTGAATTTTTAATTCGCATTACATCATTCGAGGCTTAAAACGCTGGAGCATGTAATCTCCTGTGACCAAATCCCTTTTAGAACCCACGCTTTTATCGCTTTGGGTCTCTGGGAATAAATTCACGTTATGTTTTCAACCGGCTTTCGTTTCATGTAGATTTTGAGTAATTAAATTATGATAATAAAAGCACCATTTCGACTTGAGGACAAAATCGCTTTTTGTGAAAATCTTCATATCCCAAGATATTTGTCGCCCATGCATAAGTATCTCGGCGACCGCCAACACTCATCTTGCGGCGGCTTCACCGTCGCGTCTTCGAAGATGCTTGAGGGGCTTTTGTGGGTTCTCAACCCACCATAGCCTTTCATCTTGGCCTTGTTGGATGCATCTTGACCGTTGAATTCTCTAGAGAATTCAAATTCTCTTATAAATACCCCCTCCTCAAGGGCATTTTCAAGACTTTTTGATTGGAATAACCTTATGCTGCCAATTTGCATTCTCAATCATTCCCTATCATTTAGCCATCCACTTTGATCATCTTGCATATTCAATTTTGTATCTAGCTACACCAAAAAGCCATCCAAGGAGCACACAAAGTCATCCAAATCAAGGGCCAACCAAGGAGTCATCAACAACAAGGAAGGTGAAATTATTTCCATTTGTTTTATCTACTTTCCTCCTTGTTTTATCACTCTTTAGGCTAATATTGAAGTGTCCTTAGTTTTTTATCACTTGCATTTTTAAGTTATTTTACACATTAGAGTAGGGTAAAACATTAAGTACACATTTCTGGCACGCCCGGTGGGACCCACAAACGGGTTCTTGCATTTAACCTACATTTTTGCTAAGAATTTTGAAGGAAAAGGCCGCAGAAACGTGGCAACGCCCTCGTAGAAAGGCGGCAACACCCTCTACTTTACTGCAAAAAGGCGGAAGTGCCCTCTTGTCCACTACAGAAAGGTGGCAACACCCTATATCTAACAATTTCATTTTCTAATAGTTTGCTGCAGTTAGGTGTGTAGTTAGAAAGCTTTTTTTAACACTTTCCTATAGTGGGGCGTACCACTTTTCTTTTAAAATTTGATAAAGTTTCCTGCAGAGGGGTGGATACCCCCTTGTATTTTGAAGGTCTCTTTTTCTCTAACATCTTGCTGTAGAAAGGTGGAAGCGCCCTCTAACCTTGCTGCAGAAAGGCGGCAACGCCCCCATTTTACTGTAGAAAGGCGGCAGCGCCCTCGCAGAAAGGCGGCAACGCCCCCATTTTACCGCAAAAAGGCGGCAGCGCCCCCATTTTGCCGCAGAAAGGCGACAACGCCCTTTATTTTACAGCAGAAAGGCAGCAACGCCCCCTGTTTTGCTGCAGAAAGGCGGCAGCGCCCCAAAACACCATAGTTTGGAAGGTAAAACAATCATTTTGGCTTCGTTTTTGCTCTCGTTTTTTGCCATTTTTAAGTAGTAACCCTCTAACATTGTTTTGGCAAGAATATTGGTGTTTTTTGCTAACGTTTTGCGGGATATTAGGGCGTAATTGACCAAGAACGAAGAAAAAGACACCTAACACTTGTTTGCAGGGCCATCTATTTAATCAGATTTTCAAAAATTATCCTTGTTGTTTTGGAACATAGTCTAATTAGGGGGAGTAAACTTCATTGCTTGCTGTGATTGTTTATTCTTGTGTTACCCATGGGGGCATTAATTTGTTTTCACTTTCCCCTTGCACTTTGTGTGAGCCTGGGGAGTAGTTGGAAGCAGTTAGTGTCTTCTTTTTAGTGGGACCTGCTTGGGGATTTCATCACCTCAAGGGATGATTCCAACCACGCGTACCGGTGGGGTATATAAAGGGGGGAGAACGAAAGTTGTACCCCAATCCAGTCACGTTGTAATTGGCGGAGCGTCGAAACTAGGGTGATACCTAGATAGACGTGAAGAGTTGGTCCGAGTCTTTCAGTATCTTGCTGGAGTTCCCGACTCATGCTTGTGACGGGCTGGTGTTCACGATTGTGCCTCATGTACTGAGAGTATATCGATGACTCCCTAAAAGCTTTGTGCATCCTAGATTAAGACCTTGCCTAGCCATACCCTTAACATTAATCATAGGATTGTGCTTGCTTGAAGTGTTTTCTTGTGAAAAATCTGTGAAATCTTTGATACTTTGACCTTACTTTATTATTTTGTGTCCTTGCCATAGCCTTTGCCATCAAAACCAAACTCTGTCTTACTGCAAAAAGGTAGCAGCGCCCCTAATTTTGCTGCAGAAAGGCGGCAGTGCCCCTGTTTTGCCACAGAAAGGCGACATCGCCCCTAATTTTGCCGCAGAAAGGCAACAACGCCCCTGTTTTGCTGCAGAAAGGCGGTAGTGCCCCTGTTTTGTTGCAGAAAGGTGGCAGCGCCCTTGATTTTTGCTGCAGAGGGGCGGATTTTCCCTCCTGAGCACCCGAAATCGTCCCATTTAGATCTGTTTATCCTCTAAACCATCATTTAATCGTTCCCAACCATTAACTCATCCTAATCCTCCATTTTGTCACTCTAAGCCTCTCGAAACCTCCATTTGATCCGTTTAAACCTCCATCTTATAATTCCAAACCTTTGTTTAACCATTATAAATCTCCACTCACTCTTTGCAGTCATCTCCAATCCACCCATTCATTCTAATTTCCTCATATTCCATTCAAAAGTCCATACCCTCACCTAACGAACGTCATAATTTTTACCATTTATATCACCAAACACCACTCATAATCAGCGCAGAAAGGTGGCAGCGCCCCTGATTTACTACAGAAAGCTGTCAATGCCCCTGATTTTGTTGACTACGCCCCTGATTTTGCTGACTACGCCCCTGATTTTGCTGTCAACGCCCCTAATTTACTGCAGAAAGCTGTCAACGCCCCTGATTTTGCTAACTACGCCCCTAATTTTCGACTCAGCCTTTGATTTTGTTGGTGGCAGCCCACTGTTTTGCTGCCCGAGGTGGCCAGCCACTGATTTCTTCGCGGTACATCGCGCCCACGATTTTTCTTTATCCGCGCTTTTGATTTCCCTGCTGAAGGCATCCCAGCAGCCCCTTGATTTTCTTTGTAATGCTTCAGCCCCTAATTTCTTTGCGGAATCATGACCTCGCCTTAACTTCCCGGGGCCATCATTTACAAACCGTGCATCGGATCGACTTCGTCCAAAAACCAAAGTTGCTTAGTTTTTCAAGCTCTATCCAGTGGTACCTTCCATTTCCTCCTATCAATTGGACACACCCCTCATTGCGGGGTGGACACGCCCCTAACTTCCCGGGGCTGTCATTTACAAACCGTATGTCGAATCGACTTCATCCAAAAATAAAAGTTGCTTAGTTTTTCAAGCTCTATCCAGTGGTACCTTCCATTTCCTCCTATCAAGAATATGACCATCCCAGGGCGGCCATGCCCCGCATCGCGGGGTGGACACGCCCCTAACTTCCCGGGGCTGTCATTTACAAACCGTATGTCGAATCGACTTCATCCAAAAACAAAAGTTGCTTATTTTTTTAAGCTCTATCCAGTGGTACCTTCTATTTCCTCCTATCAAGAATTTGACCATTCCAGGGTGGCCACACCCCGCATCGCGGGGTGGACACGCCCCTAACTTCCCGGGGCTGTCATTTACAAACCGTACGTCGAATTGACTTCATCCAAAAACTAAAGTTGCTTAGTTTTTCAAGATCTATCCAGTGGTACCTTCTATTTTCTCCTATCAAGAATTTGACCATCCCAGGGCGGCCACGCCCCGCATTGTGGGGTGGACACGCCTCTAACTTCCTAGGGCTGTCATTTACAAACCATACGTCGAATTGACTTCATCCAAAAACCAAAGTTGTTTAGTTTTTCAAGATCTATTCAGTGGTACCTTCCATTTCCTCCTATCAAGAATTTGACCATCCCAGGGCAGACACGCCCCGCATTGTGGGGTGGACACGCCTCTAACTTCCTAGGGCTGTCATTTACAAACCGTACATCGAATTGACTTCATCCAAAAACCAAAGTTGATTAGTTTTTCAAACTCTATCCAGTGGTACCTTCCATTTCCTCCTATCAAGAATTTGACCATCCCAGGGTGGCCACGCCCTGCATCGCGGGGTGGACACGCCCCTAACTTCCCGGGGCTGTCATTTACAAACCGTACGTCGAATCAACATCGTTCAAAAACCTAAAATTGCTTAATTTTTTGAGCTCTATCTAGTGGTACCTTTTTTTTCCTATCTAATCAAACCAATCCATTCCTCTAATCAGACACATACAATCATCTTCATCTAATCATAATTATCCAATCAACATCATCTAATCATTTGATCCTATCCAATCAAACTGATCTAATACTTTAATCAAATTCATTAAATCATCTACCCGATCCAATTATCCGTCTACCGAATCCCACCAAAATCAAAAGCAATCCCATCCAATCATCCTAATTTGAACTTGACCAAAATCTTGATTTGAGCTTTAATCTGTTCCCATCCAAAATCTTTTATCCATCCTCTTTATCTTGTCGTCATCATGAATCCTCATCCTCCATCAATAGTGGTAAAGGAAAACCCTAATTACGTCGACACTAATAACGAAAGTATTGTTGATCAAGAGATATACGACATAGATCCCCTTGACACTATCATCTATAGTGAGCTTTCTCCACCCACTTTCCAAAATCCAATTACTCCTATGAGCTATCCCGTTATGTCTTCATCCATGCCTAATCATGCTCCTTATGCCACCTTTGACAATGGATATCCAGTATCTTCTTCATCCCCATATTTGTCATGTCCTTCATCTACACCATCCTCTTATACAACATCTACATCCTCTTATCCTAATTTTCCATCCCAATACTCCTATTACAATTCCCCATCCATGTCCCCCTATCCTAATCCTCTTTCCCAGTCTGTCCATACTAATCTTACATCCACACCCTTTTACCTTAATCCTACATCCACATATCCTCATCCTAATCCACCATTCCAATACCCTTATTATAATCCATCCCCCACATCCTCTTGTACCACTACACCACCTATATCCTCTTGTCCTAATCCATAATCCATGTCCCCCTATCTTAATTCACCACTCCAATATCCTTACCTTAACCCTCCATCTACTCCTAGTCCTCCATCCAATCCCATTCATCCATCTACTCCTAGTCATCCATCCAATCCTAATCCCCCATCTACTCATAGTCCTACATTCGATCCCATTCCTCCATCTAACCCTAGTCCACCAATCCATAATCCCTCATCCATTTCTACCACCCCAGCCAAGCCAACCATATGCAAGTCTCTCATTTCAAAAGTTCTCCAAGGACTCATTACAAAGAAGCCATCCCCAAGTCCACATCTTGAAGTCATGGAACCATGCCATCTAGATCCATCATCCACGGTCACTAGTGATGAGAACCTTCTCCATACCACACCTATTATTGATGTTACCACCCCTAGTACTGCTCAAACCATTGAAACCATTGAACCCACTAAATCTATTGAACCCCCATCTCCTACTCCAAGAACCACCAATCCATCGAAGACACCCAATTCCAATCCACTCCCTCTACTCCTAGATCCACCCAAATCCAATCCACTCCTCCCACTCCTAGTAGCACCAAAACCCATTCCAATGAACCTCATGAATCTTCCATCCCTCCATCTTCCCCACTTGAAGAGTCCCAACAAGACTCCATTATCATGCCTCCCACATATGCTAAGTCACGCCAAGAGTCTAACCCAAAGCATGCCAACATATCTCCTTCTCCAGATCAAGATCCTACCATCCCATCTAGTCCACCTGAAAATCATAGTCCCCCATCCATTCCATCCCATGATCCCCTTGTCATTCAAGCTTCCACTGCTCCATCTCCATCTCCATCGCATGAGCCTACTACCACAAATCCAGATCCTATCATGGCCCCTACCCCCTCTCTTGATGTTGCTATCCCATCATCTCCTTCTCATGATCCCCCATCATCGCCTAAAAATACTATCCCCACGCCGCTTGCATTTCCCTTTGGTCCTCTCACATTCCTCCATGGTGGTCTCCTCGCAGAATAAAAACAAAGCATATACACCAACCCTCCTCTTCCACCT
Organism: Sequoia sempervirens; assembly: GCA_007258455.2. NCBI lineage: Eukaryota > Viridiplantae > Streptophyta > Pinopsida > Cupressales > Cupressaceae > Sequoia > Sequoia sempervirens. The sequence goes on from VDFB02314156.1 coordinate 13,558, forward strand.
AATAATGAACTCGCATCATTCTTCTAGAATAACAAAAATCTTGTCCTAGATCGAATTCTCAAGAGCATGAACTATCAAGGAAAAGGTTTAGGCCTTCATGAGCAAGGTATTATAGAGCCCATCCAAGCTAAAGAACATTTGTATCCACAAGGTCTTGGATGTACTACTCATGACTCACAATCCAAAAATGTTGGTACAACCTCTAGATGTCCTCAACGAGCCTTTTCCAAAAGAAATATCGGCTCTTCCCATCGCCCCACCAGATCATATGTGGCCATCCCTCCTCCTCTATCGTATCACCTCAAAACAACCATCCATCTTACTCCTTCATCTGCTCCATCCATTTCCCAGTCCTACATCCTCCATCTACCATCTCCAATCCTCCATCTAC
>VDFB02314156.1:14048-56365 GCA_007258455.2 Sequoia sempervirens
ATTAAATGTACAAATATCAAAGTTGAATATTGAATTGACTAAACTTCCACTCTGATTCTGGGTTAGGCGTATCCTTATAGAAGAGGCTATGTGCAAGCCTTGTTTGAATGTGATGGAAGAAATACCCTTCCCGTGTGGTTTATAAGCTGAAGAAGACTACATTAGGGGAGTTTATGAATAAAAAAGCTATGTTGTAGGGTTTGTACCCACAGGCCTCGAACCTGGTTCAGGTGAGAACCCGGTACGGGTTCACCTGTGGGTACGCGCTGGGCATGCACCCTGTGCGTACCCAGGGCGTATCTGGCCCAAAGGTACGCGGACCCGGGGGTACTAGCCACGTACCCGGGTGTACTTGGGAGAACCCACGGCCCAACACTTAAAAAGTGGGCCCAAAAGTTAATTTTTTTTTTTTAAATTATTATTTTGCCTCTTAACCCTAAAACGACCCAATATGAGGCCTTTCAACACTAAAACATTTCATTTTTACCTCTCATTTTGCTCTCTCCATATTTTCTCTCCATCTTAGCATTTTGAAGGGAGGTGATTGCATTCGAAGGAGATCGATTGTGGAGTGGCAAATAGCTTCTACAAAGGAGATTTAAGTGTTCAAGGTATGCATTTAAACCCTGTTCTTTAATCTTTTGATGAATTTTTTTAAGTTTCTTAGTTTTTGATGGATTTTTTGAAGTTTGTGAAGAAGTTTTTCAAGTATATATATTTTTTTTCATTTTTTTTATAGATTGCAACAATGGCCAGTAGTCAAAGTTCAGTGGGTGGGGATGGAAGCCAAAAGTTCAAAATTGATAAAGAATCTCCTTTATGGAGTCATACCACAAGAATTTCACAAATTCCTGGTGGTGGGGGGTTTGTTTGGAAGTGTAATTTTTGCAATACACAATATAATAGCTCCTATTACTGAGTGAAACTTCATTTTATGGGCCCTGGTGGTAAAGGGATTAATATGTGTGAGGGCCCAGATAAGAAGGGGTTGTCTGGTGTACAAATAGCAGCATTTATAAAAGAACAAGAAGATGCTGACAAATTGGTTGCAAGAGGAAAACAAAGTAGTTATAGTTCCGGAAAGAAAAAATCAACATTACCAACTCAGATAGTTAGGCCCTCTAGACATCCCTTCTTGTCTATACCCTCTACGGAAGAAGAAGATGAAGAACAAGAAACCACCACCCGCAAGAGAGGTCCATTAGAGAAGGCATTTAAAATGGAGGCAAGAGATATTGCTGAAGAAAAAATTGCGCGTTGCCTCTATGCCAATGGTCTTCCATTCAACTTGGTGAGATCACCATATTGGTGGGACATGGTGTTAGCAATAAATAGAGCACCTCCTGGTTTTACAAGTCCTGGGTATGAAAAGGTGCGTACCACCTTATTGCAAAAAGAGAAGAAATTTGTAGAGGCCCAACTAAAACCAATTAGAGATTCTTGGGTTGAAACAGGTGTATCTATTGTTTCCGATGGATGGAAAGATTGCAAAAACCGTCCATTGATTAATGTTATTGCAGTGTCCCCCAAGGGGGCAATGCTTTTGAGGGCAGTTGACTGTGAAGGGGAAGTGAAAGATGCAGAGTTCATTTCCTAGATTCTCATTGACTCTATAGAGATGGTGGGTAGTGAAAATGTTGTCCAAGTAATTACGGACAATGCAAAGTTTGCAGGGCTGCAGGTGCTTTGGTAGAGGCTAGATATGAGCACATCTTTTGGACACCGTGCACCGTACACTCTCTCAATTTGGTGATGCAAGCAATTGGCAACCAAATAGAGTGGGTGAAAGAAATATACTAGGAGTCTGAAGAGATCCAGGTGTTTGTGACAAACCACCATATGTCACAAGCAATTTTCAAAACTTTTTCAAGATTGGAATTGTTGAAGGTAAATTTAATTTATTTAGTTTCATTTATCATTTATGTCATGTTTTACATAATTGAATAAAATACTTTTTTGCATTATTTACATATTTTAAATGTGTTATTAACTTACTATTAACATGTTCTTAGGTTGCCGAGACCCGGTTTGCATCTCACACAATTGTTTTGAGACGACTTGTGAAGGTGAAAGATGCATTGAGTCAAATGGTTATTAGCAACCAATGGGGTATATGGAAGCAATCAAATTTAGAGTTGGCCCAAAAGGTCAAGGCATTGATCTTGCATGACGATTGGTGGGATCGTGTGAATTATGTATTGGAGTTCACCGAACCTATCATGTCTATGCTTCGGTTTGCTGATACAGATGAACCATGCTTGGGGGACGTCTATGATAGCATGGACACAATGTTGGAAAAAATAAAAATAGAAATACAAAAAAGAGAGAATGATCTTGAAGACACCTTGTACAAAAGGGTGGAAGCAATTGTTCTTCATCGTTGGAACAAGATGACAACTCCATTGCACCTCCTTGCATATGCCCTATCTCTGAGGTACTATACCACTAAAGTACTTTCTATCCCAGGGAGAATACCGCCATATAGAGATTCTGAAATTGCTAATGGGTATAAGACGACATTTAGTAGAATGTTCAGTGATCCAAAAGTGCATACAAGTGTCATGAGAGAATTTGGAATGTTTATCACAGGAAAATCAAAAAATCATACCTCTTCTGTTGCTAGAGACCAATACAAAATGGATGCTCTTACATGGTGGTACCTCCATGGTCAAGATTATATGTACCTCCAACCTCTTGCAATCAAGATCCTCTCGCAAGTAAGTTTTTTTTTTTTTGCCACTTGTATTGTACATACTCCTTTATCCACTCCTTGTTGGTTTTCTCTCCAAGTTGCAAGCTCTTCTGTCACTGAACGAAATTGGAGTACATACTCCTTTATCCACTCAGTGAAGCGTAACCGGTTGGCTGCAAAAAGAGCTGAAGACTTAGTGTATATTCATTCCAATTTGTGTCTTCTGTCACGTAAGGATCCTCAATACAGGCAGGGGGCAGCGAGGCTTTGGGATGTAGCACCCGAGTCTACTGACTTGGATGCAACCATTCAGGATCTTGCTAGAGCCACTATGGATGATGTGGGTGATATTGATGACATATCACATGGTGTTGGATCCGCTTTGGGTTCAAATGATGATGATTTTGAAGTTGAAACCGCCCAAAATCCAAGTCATGATGATTCTGACAATCCTTTTGATGATTGATGAGCACTTGAACAATGAACATTGAATCATGTTTCAATGTTTCATGAACTACATTTTGTAATTCAGTAATTTTATTTAAATATTTTTCAACTATCAATTGGCATTTAATATTTATCTTTGGCATTTGGCATTGATCAATGATCAAGTATCATACTATGAAATGATTTAGTTTTACAATTCTCTATATTTCTCTTATTTTTTTGTATATATAATACATACATATATATATATATATATATATATATATATATACACACACGTACCCATACGTACCCAAACCCCAAAAAAATTTTTGCCCATACCCACGTACTGGGTTCTCGTACCCGTACCCGTCCCCGTCCCCGAACCCGAACCGGTAACTTAGTAAAAAAGGGACCCCTCAATCATTGCATCTAAGCCAAAGGACACTATGTAAGAGTAATTTACAAAAAATCTAAGTTTTCCAATTATGCCTGCTATGAATAATGAATATTAAATGTTCAAATGCTGATGTTGAATCGAGTCAACTACCACATCTAGTGTTCAAGGACGATCCACAAAGGGAACTTACTCATTCAAAATTTCCTCAAATTGCTCGTAGAAATTAGCAAACCATACAATTAAACCACTGTTTAACTTGAATTACTCAAATGACAGTTCAAGAGGATTGAATGTTGTGCAAATAAAAAATAAATGCAGAAATTCAACTTAAGACACCAATTTTTTAATCTTGGAAATCCTGAGGTGGGGAAAATTTAGTTAGTAGTAGTAATTGCATGTCTACTGAATCTTATTAGATCAGAAATGATTGAGTACAGAGAGTAGATACAACAATTATGAGTTATTCCTTTGCTTACTGTCAAGTTGTCAATCCCCCTTAGAGCCACATTTTCTTTAATTTGATCTGAGCAACATTTTCCAAGGTCTCCTATGATCCAATCTGACCTCCTCATGTCCTTAACTAGCTGTTGGAGGGTTCTCCTGTGCACTTGAAGGCTCTAGAATAGGAATTGGAAGAGAAATCGTCACTGTTTGTTATACAAAACTCCCTCTCTAGTGGAAGTAGCAGTTTCAAAATTGCCTTAGCAGTTACCACTGGTTTCTGGAAGTGGTGGTTGCTGAATTGCCTCCTGATAGAAAAGCTGTGGAATCACTATGCTGCTTAAACCAGGCGCTTTCTGTTGTTGATCCATCACACTGTTGAAGAATGTTTCTCTCTAGATCCTTCTGGATTATTTACCAATAAAAAAAAGGTTTGAGTTTGACAATTACGTCTGCTAGGAATGGTGAATTACTTAAATGAACAAATGTTGAACATTGAATCGGGTAAATTATCACATCTAATGCTGAAGGACTCCTCGCAAGGGTAAATTACCAAAAAGTAAAGGATGCGCTTGACAATTATCCCTGCTATGAATACATAAATGTACAAATGTTGAATGGTGAATTGGGTAAATTACCGCATCCAATTGGTGGTGCAGCATACCTCAATGGACGAGTCTAGGTGTAATTATATAAGTTAATTTGACAGAAGAGACATCTCTCAGTTGTGGCATCTAAGCAGGAAGACATCCCAATAAGAAAAGGGTAGAATTTGACAATTATGCCTGCTATGAGTGGTTAATATTTAGTTCAGAGAAAGATATAACTTTTTTTCTGAGTCCTCTTTTCCATTGTCTTTCAATTTTTACTTTGCTTCTATCTGAAGATATTCGGGTTATTAGATGTGTTATTCTATATAGCTGTTTTTCTGTGATTAGCTCAACAAAGCTGTGTTGGCATTCAAACTTCATATAGTAGTAGCTCTTTGTATAGTATTACATATTTATTGAAATGTGTTTTTGTGTTCCATTTTTCAAGTTTAGGTTTTTACTTTTAAGTTGTGTAGAGCTTGTTACTTCTATGTCAGTTGTGCCATAATTTGTTTTGTTCTATCATGGTATCTGAAAGGAATCGGAGGAATTTTACACACAAATAATATTCTTTATTCTCATATCTCGTTCAACATGATATTACGTATTTATAGAATGTTCAGATACTTTATTATAGGAAACAACTCCTAATATTCCCAACAGTATCATCTTGCTTCCATTCAAATGCAATGTTTCTTTGGAAGATGATTTTATGTGATTCTGATGCGAGAATTTTAATGATGGATGCAGTGCCCAAATGGGCATACACTATGTTTTCCATGCAAATCCCGAGTAAATAATCGGTGCCCAACATGTCAAAATGAGCTTGGTAATATCAGATGCTTGGCTCTTGAAAAGGTTGCAGCTTCTCTTAAATTTCCTTGCGAGTATCAGAAATACGGTTGTCATGGGATAGTTCCTTACTATTGTAAAGTAAAACATGAATCAAAATGCCGTTTCAGGCCATATAAATGTCCGTATGCAGGTCATGAATGTACTGTATCTGGCAGTGTTCCCTTTCTGGTGGCCCATTTGAGAGACAAACATAAAGCAGATATGCACTGTGGTAGTGTTTTCAGCCATGAATATGTAAAGTCAAATCCAAATCTGGTTGAGAATGCTACTTGGAAGTTAACGGTAACTGTTGTCTCTCCTTTCTATGCTGTATCTTATGTTAAGACTTCATTTTTAACTAGATTCTCTTTCATCAAAGCTGCCTTTAGAACTACTCATTCTACTCTTTTTAATTCCAGGTTCTCAATTGTTTTGGGCAATACTTTTGTCTACATTTTGAAGAGTTTGAACTTGGAACGGCTCCTGTATACATAGCTTTTTTGCGCTTTATGGGTGATGACAATGAAGCCAAGAACTTTAGCTACAGCCTTGAAGTTGGAGCAAAAGGCCGGAAAATGATTTGGCAAGGGGTACCAAGAAGTATAGTCGATAGTTATGCTGAAGTCCGTGATAGTCATGATGGGTTGATTATTCAGAGAAACATGGCGCTATTGTTTTCAGGGGGAGACAAACTAAATCTGAGAATCAGTGGGTGCATCTGGGAGGAGAAATAATGGTTGTAACTCGACTGCTGATGAATTTTGAGTTGAAAATTTTCCTGCCTTCCTTGTCTTCTGATTATACCTAATCTTTGTTCTCATGTAGACAGCGTTATTTATCAATATGCAAAATCTCTTTGCTGTAAAGCTGGCAGAATGTAAGTCTCCAAATAACTGCTGGGATTACTTTGTGTATCAAACACAAGGTAATACCTAGGAGCCAACTCATGAATTAATGTCATATATTGGCAACCAGCCTATATATAGGAAATTTTATTTGGATGCTATTCCAATCCAGGTTTTACTTGCATTGTTCTTTGATAGTATGGTATCAACAGTAGCACACCAAATGTTTAGTTAAATATATCATTATTTCTGGTTATTTTTGAATTGGGTGGTATTTTTTTTCAGAAGATTCAAGTAAATGGGAACCTCTCTTATAGTGATGGCAGTGATATTTGACATCGCTTCTAATATATCATAACCAAAGGCACTTGAAGACGATTTGGGATATTACTGTGACATTTTTGTAGCCTTGACGGTTTGCGTTTATAGCATTCAATTAGGAGAAAAACTTATGAGCTAAATAGCCGATTTGCTAATAATTTCCTATCTTATTGTCGATCCAGGGATTGCCACTGCTAATTAAATTATCTTCTTGGAGATGATAGTTGTCAAGTGTGGATAAATCTATTAGAATATAATATTTTGATAAAACTTCAAAAGATTGATCTGCCCTTATTTCCATAAAAACTTCCAGTGACGAGACTTGAGGGTTAATTTGCATGAGCTATATACTTATGGATATATAAATAGACAGGTACGAATGTAGATGTAAATTATCATCTAAGTATTATAATAGATTACCAAGGACATTGAGAATTTGGTGTACTCTCCAGCAAACTTCTCTAGTTCTAGCATCAAAGACATTTTCACAACATTGAGTTGTCATTCATTGCATATCTCATTGGCTTTGATATTACTAATGAAACTATTAATATTAATTGTACGAATGTGTAACAGAAGCAACAATTGGCAATTTATTCTGAGCTTTACAACGAGTGGGCAGCAGCTTATATGCTTTTTATAGTTGCAACCACATGTAATGACCGGAGGCGTCTAATATTGTAGGTAATGCAAAATATGACAGTTGACGTAGGTTATTGTCACACGGTTAACATATTGCCTTATGTGCTTCATGCTACGTTACCCAACGTTTTGGGGACAGGGAAGGCAGGGGATGAGGGGGCACGTTTTGGGGACAAGGACGGGAGGGAACGTCATTTTAATGGGATGGCTATTAAAAATAGGGAAAATTAAAAAATATATAAAAATTTGTAAATATTCATATGATAAGGCAATTATCATATACATTATAGAACCTTAACACATAATATTAGAATTCAATTGATATTTTCATTTCATAGAAAGCAACAAACAAATGAAGTTTCAATAAAATTTAATTGCATTCATTGCTAATGTGCATATATATTTGTTGGGTGAAAATTATGTAATCCCTTTTCAATAGATTACACAACTTGATTTCAACCACAACTATGTGAGATATGATCTCTTCTCTCAGAAAGGGGAGGTGCCCTTCTTACTACTAATTGAAACTAAAGTAAAACTAATTAAGTATTCACAAAATGTACACTACGATTACGAGATGGGGGGTGTGTCACATTCATACTTTTTTTTTTTTTTATTTTTTATTTATTTATTATTTATTTTCAGATAATATGTTTTACAATGTTTCACGGTTGATAGTTCTAATTCGATACAACTTTAAACTAAAAACAAATAGTAATTCCAATATCTCTATCTTGTCAAAGCAAAACTTAGAGATATCGGGTATGATAATAATAAACAATAAAATAAGAAGAAAAGCTCACGAAGGCACAAAGTTGTCCCTAGTTTTTCACCAATCGATCCTTGAGAGATGTAGTGTTTGTCGGATTAAAAGCACAAAGTCTTCTTAGATACAACAATTCTACAAACAACATGAACAATTACAAGCACAAAGTCTTGTAGATAATCCACCAATAGTTAACTAAACATAAACACAAATCCGAATAAAGAGTGTAACACAAAGTCTACATAGATTTATTCAAAGCCCTTAGATCTCACACACTAATCACCACCAATTTGATCAAACCATAAGAGAAACGATTCCAACACAAAGTCTGGTTTGCAACTTTCTTCTTTATTGATTAGATTTAAATTCACAAAGATGAACACAAAGTTTCATACATTTGTTTCAAAATGAGCAGCACTTCGTTGCAAGAGATAAAAGATAAATATTACAATAGAAATCCCTCTTATTTATAAAAGAGAGGGAAGAGCAAATCTAGGAAATTAGATGAGAAAAATTAGGAAAGTTAGGTGAGGTAGACTACGAAAATCTCACCTAACTTTGACTTCGTCAAAAATGTTGTCCATTTTTTTGGGAAAACATCTTAGATTTTACATGCAATTACATTTGCTCAAAAGACATTGAAGATGCCAAAAACTATTTACAAGATGCGTAAAGGAAAGCATAAAAATATTCACCACTGAAAAAAAAAGCCTTCATGGTTCCTTGCTTTGGGTACGAAAGTCTTCATATCTCTTTCTTGTCTCCAGGTCAAATGCCTCATCTGGACCAATAGTGTAATCCACAATGGTGTGAATTCTCGTGATTGATCTCCTGGCATATGAGTGAATCTTTTTGCACTTGTCAAGATGCGTCTTGAGGTTATCAAGAGTTAGTTGTGTATCAAAAATGACATGCATGGAGGGCTTTCAAAAGTTGGCATCCTCTACTTGATTCATGACGACTTCCTTGTAGATCTGGGAAAGTTACTGGTTGGGAGGAAGATACGATTTTCTTCAAGGAGCTGACCTAGTAACTCCTTAATTCCCTTTTCAAGGATAGTACGATGTCCTTTGACATCTTCTTGCACTTGGTGGAGATCTTCGATAAGAGACTTGATCACTTGGATGTGGTGCTTGAGTGATTCTCTTACTTCTACATATTTCTCCTTGTCGGGAATTACCCCAACTTCCACAAACTTACTGAGCTTTTCCTGCTTCATTTGTGACCAAAATGATAGGCATTTTTCCATTTCTTTTCACTCTTGGGAAAGAATACTTTCTTCTTTATCAAGCTCTGTTTCGAGCTTGGCTATTTGGGTGGCCTTCTTATCTACAACAATTATAACCTGTGAACTATGTTCTATAATTTCATCAATGAAATCATACAACACTTTACCTTTGGAGGCAAACTTCTCCGCCTTTTTCACAGCTGGGTCCTTAGCGCTTATCATAGCCAAAAGTTATACACTACCTAAAGATCCTGCAAGTCTCCTCAAAACAACTGCATAATCCTCACCCTTTTGCTTATACATGTTTCCGGCTTGTTCCATTTTGTATAGCCTTCCTGCCAACACATCTAGGACTACTTATGCATCTGCCTTGGCACTTTCATTTGTCACTTTGCCGAGTTGGACTCTAGTGACAGTGTAGTCCTCCATGTTTACATCTCCTTCCTCTTGTGGCGATATAACAATCTCCGCAAACTTATGACCAATCTTGACAACATGAAGTCTTGAATGTACTTTGGACTTTTTCTTCCCCTCAGCTTTTGGAGGGGCTATCACTTCAAGATCGAGCTCTTTTGGAGAGATCATTTGTTTCTTTCTCTTCAATACTTGAGATACCAACCAAGCGAGAAGAGAGAAAGTATAAGCTTCTTGACTGACCGTCAACTCTTATGTCACAACCGCTTCTGTAGAAATGATTGGTATGGTGACAATTGGGGTAGTATCTGCCATAATGCTCTAGAAGATTGCACACCAAGTTGACCTTGCAAATACTCATTCATAATTTGTTGAATTCAGCTTCAAAAGTGTTGTCATAAGATGAAGATGACAAACTAGGGATGGATGATGGAGAGCTTGACAAAATATCAACAATTTGTGTATTTGAAACTGCAGGAGGAGTGGCAAGCACGGTTGATGTTGTAGGGGGATGATAAACGTCCATTGCAAGTATGGTAGATGTGGGAGGAGGTGATGTAGGAAAAGGAGGTGGAGGAGTGTTAGGATTAGGAGGTGTATGAGGAACATTTGAAGTTATAGGCAATGACGTCTAGAGAAGATCTTCGACAACATTCTCATGTGGAGATAGAGTTTGTTCTTCATCATGCCCAAGTTCCTATTTATCACCTTCTTGTTCACCTTCTTCTTCTTCAAAATCTTCTTTCTGCAAAATCTTATTCTTCTGTAGAATCTTCTTCCTCATCAGAGTCTTCTTCTTCAGAATCTTCTTTCTCACCAAATTTCTTGCTTTCATTTCCTTCTTCTGAATCTACCTCTTCAAAAGCAAGCCCTTTTCCTTTTGCATGAGATGGTTCAGATTTTGTGGCCTCTTCTTGAACTGCCCATGTATCCTTCTTGCCAACAGTAAACTTGATTCCAGAGCCTCTTCGGGAAGGAGTAGCCGCATGCTTGTCTTTAGTGCAGAGTTCCTGTTGTTGGTTGGCTTCTGCTCCAGGTTCTTCTCCTTCCGACTCTGTCCTGAAGGCTTTCATCTGGAAACCATGTTTGTGCAACCATTTTGTTGTGTTGACCAATATGGGAGCAAGCCTTTCCTTAATGGAGACATTTTCCTTTTTAGACCATTGTATTGCAGGCAAAGGTCTCTTAGAAATTTCATTTTCATCATAGGCAGTGTTCATGATGTCGCTAGGATCTTTGAAACCCTTTGGTAGGTCAGCAACACCAAGATCCTTGATCAGCTCTACGGTTAGCTTGCAATAATCCATTTTGTGGATGTCCTCTTCATCTTTGCATTCAACCCATATGTCTTCAAAGTGGTACTTGTGGTTGTGATCCTTCTTCAATTTCCTACCCGCATTCTAGTAATCAAAGTCAAATCTATATTTGTATGTCCTTATTGTTATGACCTGCATTTCCGCATAGACTGATTTGGCCTTTTGTACATTGTGAATGGTATATCTACCTGTAAACATCCAAATTTGGACACTTAATTTATCCAAATTTATCACTTTTCATGTAAACATCCTCCTATCCGAGTTAATTAAATAATATTACTATTATTTAATTAATATCTTTAATTCTGCCAAATCCCTAAGGTATATAATTAAATACCTTACCCTCCTTAATCCTTTTTTCATCAAATAAATTAAATAAATATTACATTTATTTAATTCCTCACATGTCATTTTCATCTAATCCTAATCCATTTCCTAATCTCTTCATTAAGGATGTGCACATGCCTAATCCTTGATTAGGATGTGTCACATCCTCCAACTTTTGCAAGTTGGCTTTTAATCATAATTAACCCCTAATTATCCTCTAATTACTGATTAGTCAAACCTAATTAGTACCTTGGTCAACTCTTCCCCCCCAAGGAATTTTTAATTCATTTTTATTTATCTTAGATTCCCCTCTTTTATATGTGAATTTTTAATTCACATTCTATCCTTCCAAGGCTTCTAAACCTTGGACTTGTCACAATCTCCACATGTGACCAAGTCCCACCTTTTTGGAGCCCACCTTTTATCCTTTAGATTCTCCTAAGAATAAATTCACATTTATGTTTTCAACCACCTTTCATTTTCCCATGTAGATTTTTGAGTAATTCCAAAATTCCTCAAATGTCCCTTTCACTCCCACTTGGGGACAAGAAATCCCTTTTTGTGAAAATCTTCTCACTCCCCAAGGTGCTTGTCCTTCCTCCACCTCATGTACCTTTTTTGACACCTCACTTACACCTCATCTTCTTTGGCCACTTCACCATCCACATGTCAAGATGTGAGGGCTTGTGGGTTCTCAACCCACCATAGCCTTTCATCTTGGCCTTGTTGGATGCATCTTGACCGTTGAATTCTCTAGAGAATTCAAATTCTCTTATAAATACCCCCTCCTCAAGGGCATTTTCAAGACTTTTTGATTGGAATAACCTTATGCTGCCAATTTGCATTCTCAATCATTCCCTATCATTTAGCCATCCACTTTGATCATCTTGCATATTCAATTTTGTATCTAGCTACACCAAAAAGCCATCCAAGGAGCACACAAAGTCATCCAAATCAAGGGCCAACCAAGGAGTCATCAACAACAAGGAAGGTGAAATTATTTCCATTTGTTTTATCTACTTTCCTCCTTGTTTTATCACTCTTTAGGCTAATATTGAAGTGTCCTTAGTTTTTTATCACTTGCATTTTTAAGTTATTTTACACATTAGAGTAGGGTAAAACATTAAGTACACATTTCTGGCACGCCCGGTGGGACCCACAAACGGGTTCTTGCATTTAACCTACATTTTTGCTAAGAATTTTGAAGGAAAAGGCCGCAGAAACGCGGCAACGCCCTCGCAGAAAGGCGGCAGCGCCCTCTACTTTACTGCAAAAAGGCGGAAGTGCCCTCTTGTCCACTACAGAAAGGCGGCAACACCCTATATCTAACAATTTCATTTTCTAATAGTTTGCTGCAGTTAGGTGTGTAGTTAGAAAGCTTTTTTTAACACTTTCCTATAGTGGGGCGTACCACTTTTCTTTTAAAATTTGATAAAGTTTCCTGCAGAGGGGTGGATACCCCCTTGTATTTTGAAGGTCTCTTTTTCTCTAACATTTTGCTGTAGAAAGGTGGAAGCGCCCTCTAACTTTGCTGCAGAAAGGCGGCAACGCCCCCATTTTACTATAGAAAGGCGGCAGCGCCCTCGCAGAAAGGCGGCAATGCCCCCATTTTACCGCAAAAAGGCGGCAGCGCCCCCATTTTGCCGCAGAAAGGCGACAGTGCCCTTTATTTTACTGCAGAAAGGCGGCAACGCCCCCTGTTTTGCTGCAGAAAGGCGGCAGCGCCCCAAAACACCATAGTTTGGAAGGTAAAACAATCATTTTGGCTTCGTTTTTGCTCTCGTTTTTTGCCATTTTTAAGTAGTAACCCTCTAACATTATTTTGGCAAGAATATTGGTGTTTTTTGCTAACGTTTTGCGGGATATTAGGGCGTAATTGACCAAGAACGAAGAAAAAGACACCTAACACTTGTTTGTAGGGCCATCTATTTAATCAGATTTTCAAAAATTATCCTTGTTGTTTTGGAACATAGTCTAATTAGGGGGAGTAAACTTCATTGCTTGCTGTGATTGTTTATTCTTGTGTTACCCATGGGGGCATTAATTTGTTTTCACTTTCCCCTTGCACTTTGTGTGAGTCTGGGGAGTAGTTGGAAGCAGTTAGTGTCTTCTTTTTAGTGGGACTTGCTTGGGGATTTCATCACCTCAAGGGATGATTCCAACCACGCGTGCCGGTGGGGTATATAAAGGGGGGAGAACAAAAGTTGTACCCCAATCCAGTCACGTTGTAATTGGCGGAGCGTCGAAACTAGGGTGATACCTAGATAGACGTGAAGAGTTGGTCCGAGTCTTTCAGTATCTCGCTGGAGTTCCTGACTCATGCTTGTGACGGGCTGGTGTTCACGATTGTGCCTCATGTACTGAGAGTATATAGATGACTCCCTAAAAGCTTTGTGCATCCTAGATTAAGACCTTGCCTAGCCATACCCTTAACATTAATCATAGGATTGTGCTTGCTTGAAGTGTTTTCTTGTGAAAAATCTGTGAAATCTTTGATACTTTGACCTTACTTTATCATTTTGTGTCCTTGCCATAGCCTTTGCCATCAAAACCAAACTCTGTCTTACTGGCAAGAAGCGCCCCTTTGTCATAGCCAAGCAGCGTCTCGCATCGCCCTAATTACCCAGCCTCTTGCACGCCCCTCCTTGCTAAAGGCTGAAGGCCTAGCTTTTTTGCAGTAAAGGGGTAGCTCTTGATTTTTGCTGCAGAGGGGCGGATTTTCCCTCCTGAGCACCCGAAATCGTCCCATTTGGATCTGTTTATCCTCTAAACCATCATTTAATCGTTCCCAACCATTACCTCCTCATCCTAATCCTCCATTTTGTCACTCTAAGCCTCCGGAAACCTCCATTTGATCCGTTTAAACCTCCATCTTATCATTCCAAACCTTTGTTTAACCATTATAAATCCCCACTCACTCTTCACAATCATCTCCAATCCACCCATTCATTCTAATTTCCTCATATTCCATTCAAAAGTCCATACCCTCACCTAACGAACGTCATAATTTTTACCATTTACATCACCAAACACCACTCATAATCAGCGCAGAAAGGTGGCAACGCCTAATTTACTTCACGTAGTGTCACAATGCCCCCGCGATTTTATTGATCACGCTCGATTTTGCCGACCACGCCCTCGATTTTGCCATTAACGCCTCTAATTTATCAGCAGTTTCACAACCGATTTTGCTTAACTACTCTAATTTGCTGCCGACTATGCTCCCCCGATTTTGTCGTAGCTCTGCTTTGTTGCTAGAAGGTGATAGTGTTCTGGGATTTATCAAGTAGAAGCCGCTAACGCCTCGGATGCATCGCAGAAGTCACACTGATTTTGTCAGAAAAGCTAACTACCTTCTAATTTATCAAGTATCGCCGACTACTTTTAACTTCCTCAGTGTGGCCATTATTGCACGAACTGCATCGATCGACTTCCGGGTCTAAAAACCAAAGTTGCTTAGTTTTCTAAGCTCTATCCAAAGGGTACCTTCCATTTCTCCTATCAATTGGGTCACTATCATGGTGGACACGCCTCTAACTTCCCTGGCCGCCATTTTCATAAAACCGTGATGTCGAATCACTTCATCCAAAACCAAAGTTGCTTAGTTTTTCAAGCTCTACCTGGTACTTTCCATTTCTCCCACAGAATATACTATCCTAGAAAGGGCTATGCCCTCTATCACAAGGGAGGTGGACACTAACTTCCCGGGGCTGTCATTTACAAACCGTATGTCGAATCGACTTCATCCAAAAACAAAAGTTGCTTATTTTTTTAAGCTCTATCTAGTGGTACCTTCCATTTCCTCCTATCAAGAATTTGACCATCCCAGGGCGGCCACACCCCACATCGCGGGGTGGACACGCCCCTAACTTCCCGGGGCTGTCATTTACAAACCGTACGTCGAATTGACTTCATCCAAAAACCAAAGTTGCTTAGTTTTTCAAGATCTATCCAGTGGTACCTTCTATTTCCTCCTATCAAGAATTTGACCATCCCAGGGCGGCCACGCCCCGCATTGTGGGGTGGACACGCCTCTAACTTCCTAGGGCTGTCATTTACAAACCGTACGTCGAATTGACTTCATCCAAAAACCAAAGTTGCTTAGTTTTTCAAAATCTATCCAGTGGTACCTTCCATTTCCTCCTATCAAGAATTTGACCATCCCAGGGCGGACACGCCCCGCATTGTGAGATGGACACGCCTCTAACTTCCTAGGGCTGTCATTTACAAACCGTACATCGAATTGACTTCATCCAAAAACCAAAGTTGCTTAGTTTTTCAAACTCTATCCAGTGGTACCTTCCATTTCCTCCTATCAAGAATTTGACCATCCTAGGGCGGCCACGCCCTGCATCGCGGGGTGGACACGCCCCTAACTTCCCGGGGCTGTCATTTACAAACTGTACGTCAAATCAACATCGTTCAAAAACCCAAAATTGCTCAATTTTTTGAGCTCTATCTAGTGGTACCTTTTTTTTCCTATCTAATCAAACCAATCCATTCATCTAATCAAATACATACAATCATCTTCATCTAATCACAATTATCCAATCAACATCATCTAATCATTTGATCCTATCCAATCAAACTGATCTAGTACTTTAATCAAATTCATCAAATCATCTACCCGATCCAATTATCCGTCTACCGAATCCCACCAAAATCAAAAGCAATCCCATCCAATCATCCTAATTTTAGCTTGACCAAAATCTTGATTTGAGCTTTAATCTGTTCCCATCCAAAATCTTTTATCCATCCTCTTTATCCTGTCGTCATCATGAATCCTCATCCTCCATCAATAGTGGTAAAGGGAAACCCTAATTACGTCGACACTAATAACAAAAGTATTGTTGATCAAGAGGTATACAACATAGATCCCCTTGACACTATCATCTATAGTGAGCTTTCTCCACCCACTTTCCAAAATCCAATTACTCCTATGAGCTATCCCGTTATGTCTTCATCCATGCCTAATCATGCTCTTTATGCCACCTTTGACAATGGATATCCAGTATCTTCTTCATCCCCATATTTGTCATGTCCATCTACACCATCCTCTTATACAACATCTACATCCTCTTATCCTAATTTTCCATCCCAATACTCCTATTACAATTCCCCATCCATGTCCCCCTATCCTAATCCTATTTCCCAGTCTGTCCATACTAATCTTACATCCACACCCTTTTACCTTACTCCTACATCCACATATCCTCATCCTAATCCACCATTCCAATACCCTTATTATAATCCATCCCCCACATCCTCTTGTCCCACTACACCACCTATATCCTCTTGTCCTAATCCACAATCCATGTCCCCCTATCTTAATTCACCACTCCAATATCCTTACCTTAACCCTCCATCCAATCCTAGTTCTCCATCTACTCCTAGTCATCCATCCAACTTAATCCCTCTATCTACTCATAGTCCTACATTCGATCCCATTCCCTCCATCTAAAACCCCAGTCCACCTCAATCCATAATCCCCTCATCCATTTCTACCACCCCAGCCTAAGCCAACCATGCAAGTCTCTACTTTGTGGTTCTCCAAGGACTCATGACAAAGAAGCCATCCCCAAGTCCACATCTTGAAGTCATGGAACCATGCCATCTAGATCCATCATCCACGATGACTAGTGATGAGACCCTTCTCCATACCGCACCTATTATTGATGTTACCACCCTTGGTACTGCTCAAACCATTGAAACCATTGAACCCACTAAATCCATTGAACCCCCATCTCCTACTCCAAGAACCACCGAATCCATTGAAGACACCCAATTCCAATCCACTCCCTCTACTCCTAGATCCACCCAAATCCAATCCACTCCTCCCACTCCTAGTAGCACCAAAACCCATTCCAATGAACCTCATGAATCTTCCATCCCTCCATCTTCCCCACTTGAAGAGTCCCAACAAGACTCCATTATCATGCCTCCCACACATGCTGAGTCACGCCAAGAGTCTAACCCAAAGCATGCCAACATATCTCCTTCTCCAGATCAAGATCCTACCATCCCATCTAGTCCACCTCAAAATCATAGTCCCCCATCCATTCCATCCCATGATCCCCTTGTCATTCAAGCTTCCACTGCTCCATCTCCATCTCCATCGCATGAGCCTACTACCACAAATCCAGATCCTATCATGGCCCCTACCCCCTCTCTTGATGTTGCTATCCCATCATCTCCTTCTCATGATCCCCCATCATCGCCTAAAAATACTATCCCCACGCCGCTTGCATTTCCCTTTGGTCCTCTCACATTCCTCCATGGTGGTCTCCTCGCAGAATAAAAACAAAGCATATACACCAACCCTCCTCTTCCACCTAATAATGAACTCGCATCATTCTTCTAGAATAACAAAAATCTTGTCCTAGATCGAATTCTCAAGAGCATGAACTATCAAGGAAAAGGTTTAGGCCTTCATGAGCAAGGTATTATAGAGCCCATCCAAGCTAAAGAACATTTGTATCCACAAGGTCTTGGATGTACTACTCATGACTCACAATCCAAAAATGTTGGTACAACCTCTAGATGTCCTCAACGAGCCTTTTCCAAAAGAAATATCGGCTCTTCCCATCGCCCCACCAGATCATATGTGGCCATCCCTCCTCCTCTATCGTATCACCTCAAAACAACCATCCATCTTCCCCCTTCCTCTGCTCCATCCATTTTGGGTCCTTACATCCCTCCATCCACCATCTCCAATCCTCCATCTACCATGCCCTTGTTTCCTCTGTGTCTTACGCCTCTTATTTTGGGGCCCCCTATATCCCAAAAATCACCTCCTCCATCTCATCCTATCCATCCTTTCATGCATTCATCACCTATCCATTTCATCCATCATAAACATCCTCCTTACATACCCTATAGTCAGATCAACAAAGGCACATACCTAAACATCCTCCATCTACATGGCTAATCCCTATACTCCTACTCAATGCTCCCCACATCATCCATCTCTCACACCCATCCCATTGCTACTAAAAGCACTTTGGTTGTTAAAGAAAAAATGCATAAATCCAAGCATCCACATGAATCTATGGCTTCCCATGTCCCCTCCAAAAGACATGGTGAAGAAAAGAAAAATCTAAATCTACATCAAATCTATAGGCCACAAATGCCCACCATAGCAAAGATCAAAACCATGTGGATCCCAAAGAAAAAAGTCGCAATGCCATCGCATGAAAAATCTGTAAGAACATCCAAATTCGCTACTCCAAAGCTCATCATACACCCCTTTCATCTCCTAAGTCTGTTTTGGGTCCTTATGTCCCGAAATTCACCATTCCATCTCCTCCATTATCCCCACATTCTCCATCCCTTAATCCTATTATCTTTCCACATCCACCACCACATGTGCCTATGTTGGTCCTAAACACATCTCCCCATCACATATCCACCCCATCATTCTATCCATACTCTTTCTAGCATCCCATCCACTATCCCATGTATCAACCCCATCAAATCCCTTTAATTCACCCTCATGCGTAATCCATTTAGCCTAATAAGGTTGTACCAACATCCAACAATCACTTCAAACATGGGCTCATAACACCTTGATCCTTATCACATGTATTCTAAATCTACTTATCCACTTCCTTATCCTTACACATCTCCTTCTGCATGACATCCAAAAAGTCAAAAAATCCATAAAATAAATTTAAAAAAAAATAAAATAGTAAAGAGAAATAATTCATCTAATGGTGAAAACTTGGCAAACAAGCCTTTGGATAAGTACTCATGATGAAATCCTAGAAAACAGTGTGTCATGGAATCCCCATCTCAGACTTAGGGGCAACTTTCTGATATGCATTCCCTCCATCCGCTATGCTTCCAGCTATGCACCCATCTTCTTGTTATCCATCCTCTTCATAAATCTCCCCATCCCACCTATCTTCCGCATCCTACCATCATATCCCATTTATCTTCCATTCCCTCCATCCTTCTTGTGATCTTGATCAAAATAGGGGCACCTATCTATGCATGCTTTGGACACCTATTGGTATACATTCCCTTCATCCATGCTCTATCATATTCCTTAGCCACCCATCCTATCCTCATCTAGTTATCTCTTTTATCTTCCCATCCACTTGTCTTTTATCCCTCATGCCTCCTCATATATGACATATCTAGAGTGGGGGCATCTGCTTCCTTTGTGACATAATCCTTGGAGACATCATCTATCCTAGCATCCCTTTCATCTCCCAACTTTTCTCCGGGTCATCCTATCCATCTATCACAGCATCCCTTCCATCTCCCCATCCTTATCTTCATATTCATCTATCCTAGCATCCCTTTCATCTCCCAATCCTTCTGTCCCTATCCATCTATCATAGCATCCCTTCCATCTCCCCATCCTTATCTTCGTATCCATCTATCCTAGCATCCCTTTCATCTCTTAATCTTTATATTCCCATCCATCCAAACAATCCCTCCCATCCCCCATCCCTATATCTCTATCCATTCTTTCATTTTTATCCTCATCCCATCTCACAATCCCTTGTCATTGGTATCTGGCTATAGGCGTCCCCCCATGCAACCCAATGCCATTTATCTCATCGTCATCACCCTTGCTTCTCTTGCACATATTTCCAATCCCCTATCACTTTTCATCACTCATCTATCTATCATATCATCCTCCCAAGTCATTTTACTGCTTTGGATAACTATCCCATCCCTGAGCTTTATGTGATCGTCATCATCCTATCCAATCTAACAGGTCTATCCTATCTTGTTGTATCAGTCCCATCTTTTTATCCACTTATCCTACCATCTTATCATCCTTTATCCATTGTTTGCCTTTGGTCTTGTCGAACTACGTTGCCCCTGCGCTTTCACGTAGGCAAGGTCGATCATTTGATCTGCCCCCAGGGTTCTATCATCGATCTTCATTGTCCACTTTGCTCTTCTATCGTCTACCATCAATCTTTCTCCTTTTGTCCATCCTATCTTTACCATCCATCATGGTCTCCATCTTGGTCAGTTGTCCACCTTTCACCAAACTACGAGGGCTCTGCGCTTTCACGTAGGCAAGGCTAATCTTTGATCGACCCCCGAGCCCCTAGGTATTTAGGGTGTATCAATCTCATGTCTTATCTCCCTTGTGTCATGTCGTCAAGCTATGCCCTTACTTATCTAGCTGGTTCTTAACAAATAAGAGCCACTTGTATCATCAAATCCAATCAGTTTTGAATATCTTATGTCATATCGATATTTTAGCTTAGTATCCATCATCGGTCTCAACAGGATGCATCCTTCCTAACAGACCTCATCAATCCCATCTATCCCCTTGATCCTATGGAAAAGGACATTTGAAATTGCTTGCGATCTTTTGATGCTTTTGGCTTTTGTTTATCATTTGAACTCCCTATCATCACTTGTCAAGGCCGCCATGATCTATCATATTATGGCGTGTTTTGATTGGTCCACATAGGGGCATATCTTGATCTTTTGTTTGATTGTGTCTTCTTGGTTGTCCCACATAGTACCCACCAAGATTCTTGTGGTCTTGTGTTATGCTGGGGCATCCTTTTGTGCTTGTGGTTATCTCAATACCTGGCCCGGCCAAGGTTTTTGTGACTTTGGGGTGTTGGGATAGCCTTCTTGTCTATTGTGTTTGTTTTATGAATTAGACACTAATTCGCCTTGGTTCTTCATACCCTGGCATCTTGTGTCTAACACTATAGCAAAAATCAGTGCTCCAAAGATGGAAAATTGCATTAGGATTGCATTTCATTCTATCGTCTTGCATGTATCCCCCCATCCATTCATCCTTCATCCTTATCTCACATCTCTATCCAACCCCTAATCAAATCCTTGGTCTTATTCCCAGTCTCGTTACCAGCCTTGACCCATCATCATCATCATCCATTAGTATCCTTCCCTATCCCTTTGGTGTTGTTTTGGGATGTATCCTTCCTTCATCAACAACACTTTCATCATCATCGGGCGGTATTCCTCCCTATCCTTTAGTGGTGTTTTGGAATGTATCCTTCCCTCATCAATACCACTCAGTGGGATGTATCCTTCCCTATCCTCGTGTTGTTTCGGGATCCTTCATTCCCTCATTGACAACACTCCATCCATCATCAACCTATTTTGGCTTGTACCTTGACTGGGGCAACATCACCTTTTGAAATCCATTTGTGTTTCATCCATCTCCATATCACTTACTCTCTTACCCATCATCTTGCATCATCTTCCTCATCTCCCCTTGCATCACCTCATCTATTTCGAGAGCACACACGTGTTCTCTTCAACCCGCATGTCCTCTCGAGGGGGCATTCTCAATCCCTATTCTTCATCTTCACCCCCATCGTCTTCCTTCCTAGTTTTCCCTTTGATGACTGGGGCATCTTTTCCAATCTAACCATCTCCTTCTGGGTTCTATATTTTAATATTCTTTGAAATGATGCTACTTCGTAACACCATCTCAAAGAGGGGAAAAATGTAGACATCCAAATTTGGACAATTAATTTATCCAAATTTATCACCTTTCATCTAAATATCCTCCTATCCGAGTTAATTAAATAATATTACTATTATTTAATTAATATCTTTAATACTTAAATCCCTAAGGTATATAATTAAATACCTTACCCTCCTTAATCCTCTTTTCATCAAATAAATTAAATTCTCACATGTCATTTTCATCTAATCCTAATCCATTTCCTAATCTCTTCATTAAGGATGTGCACATGCCTAATCCTTGATTAGGATGTGTCACATCCTCCAACTTTTGCAAGTTGGTTTTAATCCTAATTAACTCCTAATTATCCTCTAACTGATTGTTCAAACCTAATTAGTACTTGGTCAGCTCTTCCCCAAGAATTTTTTTAATTCATTTTATTTATCCTAGATTCCCTCTTTTATATGTGAATTTTTAATTCACATTTTATCCTTCAAGGCTTCTAGAGACCGGACTTGTCTAATCTCCATGTGACTAGTCCACCTTTTTAGACCCACCTTTTACTCCTGATTCTCCTAAGAATGTGAATTTTTTTAATTCACATTTATTTTTTCTCCTTTCTTTTTCCCATGACGCCCTTTCACTCCCACTTGGGGACAAGAAATCCCTTTTTGTGGAAATCTTCTCTCCCCAAGTTGCTTGTCCTTCCTCCACCTCATGTACCTTTTTTGACACCTCACTTACACCTCATCTTCTCTTGGCCACTTCACCATCCACATGTCAAGATGTGAGGGCTTGTGGGTTCTCAACCCACCATAGCCTTTCATCTTGGCCTTGTTGGATGCATCTTGACCGTTGAATTCTCTAGAGAATTCAAATTCTCCTATAAATACCCCCTCCTCAAGGGAATTTTCAAGACTTTTTGATTGGAGTAACCTTATGCTGCCAATTTGCATTCTCAATCATTCACTATCATTTAGCCATCCACTTTGATCATCTTGCATATTCAATCTTGCATCTAGCTACACCAAAAAGCCATCCAAGGAGCACACAAAGTCATCCAAATCAAGGGCCAACCAAGGAGTCATCAACAGCAAGGAAGGTGAAATTATTTCCATTTGTTTTATCTACTTTCCTCCTTCTTTTATCACTCTTTAGGCTAATATTGAAGTGTCCTTAGTTTTTTATCACTTGCATTTTTAAGTTATTTTACACATTAGAGTAGGGTAAAACATTAAGGAACACACTACCAATCGTTAGTGGAAACTTGAAACCAGGTTTGTGAATACTCATTCATTCCTTATGAATTGAGATAAGTTGTCTGCATAACTCCATGAGTATCCACTTATCTGAGGGATATCTGGGTAAGATGTATGGACACCCAGTATAGCAACCTACCCTCATGTAGGTGAAAGTGGGAAATTGTAAAAAGATACACCCAACCTTACCACTTTGTAGGCCTCATCATATACTCTCTTCTTTTCGAGAGTTGGGTTAAAACTAAAAAGCAGAGGTGCAAAGAAGGCATCTATGACCCTCCTAAAATGATGAAGGATTTCCTTCAATTCCAACTGGTAAAAATACTTATACATAGGTATGAAGTGTTGGTTCCCTCTTGTAGATAACCCTGGGAATTGCCTCATCATGGCTGCAACATACACCAAATAAGAAGCCATATAGAACTTCAAAGTGGTTGGTAGATTTATCAGTTGCTCATGAATTTTGTCATTGATTTGTGTTCCCCAATCAATATGAGCTTTATGTCTCCTTATGATCTGAATGTATTCATACATCCACTCCTGAAAATGAGATGATTTAGGAAATCCTTTAACCCTACTCAGAAGAGTAATCAAGTCCCTAACATCCTCTTTGAAGTCACTTCGCGGAATCCCCTTCGGCCATCTTGCGATAGTGGGCCTAGGTTTTTTCAACCATTGGTAATCAAATTTTTAGCCTTGGTTGGATCTGCATCATAAACTTCCTGTGCTTGTTGCATTGAAATTTTGGTGTATTTTTCCATGTGTCGAACTCTAAAAACAATGTCAAAGAATTTAGGGTCTAGCCTCATCATCACTTGTCCAGAGGAATCTATTACACTTCTGCTTTCTCGGATGTAGTGGGATGCAACTTGGAGAAAAAACTTTGTGTGATGAGTAGATGTCGGGAATGTGGACACCAAATGTAGATTATTGTGGACAATGGCTCTCAAATTGTCTTCCAAGGGCTTTTGTTCAATTCTTTTAATAGTCTTCAAGGTCTTGATGACCAACCTCAGTGTCTTTGATTTTGTCCACCTTCGAGATTACCACAGTAGGCAGAAAGACACCTTGATACTTGTCATTCATTTTTCCCTCTTTCTTAGAAGACAATGGAGGCTTCTTTATTGTCATCTAGAAGAACCAAGATCAAAGGTTATCACTTTTGGGATCACTTGACGAGATATGGAGAGAAACTACAAGGATGGTGAATCAATAGATGTTAGGCGGAACCACAACATAAGGAAGCATGAGGCAAACAAGCAATTTGGCTCAAAAAACAAAGCGACAACAAAGAAACATAGTTTAGAGCGAAAAAAAAGTGATTTCAGAGTGTTAGAAAGAAAAATTTCCATTTATGTAGGATTGTTGAAAATTAGTGCTCCTACATGTTTTTGCATGTTGGAATGTCAAAAATGTCAAGGCACTGCAAATCAGCACCTTGAAATTTCATCTTACTTGGAAAAAGGTTGAAGTGTAAGGGCGATCAATTTTAGTGCCTTAACATATGAGAGATAAGGTGATATCATGATCGGGCACTAATTTTTACTCCATTTTGTAGAGCAAGTGTATAAGTGCTCTTTTTTAGCGCTTTAGCATTTTGATGTAGAGATTACTCCATGTAGGAGCAGTGGTTTTCATCGCTCCAACACTTGGAGTTTGTGAAAGAACACTAGTGTAGGAGCAAACAAAAATGATGCCTTAACATTTGGGGAGAGGGTACTCCATGTAGGAGCAGTGATTTTCACTGCTCCTACATGTGGAGTTGTGAAAATCTTCGTGTAAAGGCAAATAAAAACACCGCCATGACAATTTGGAGAAAGATGAAAAGTTGTTCGAGTGGTGAAGCTTCATGCTTTTCAAGAGAGAAATGTGGAAAGACGAAGGATACTAAAAAAGATGGTGATTCACCAAGACTAGGGCACTAAGCAAAAAGCATAGAACAAGAACAAAGAATAGGGCATGACTTAGAAGAGGAAGTGAATTCAAAAGATGGAGAAGAATCAAAACCCTAGCAAAAATAAACATATTTGACAAGATGAAATGAAACTATAGAGATTTAAAAATGAATGAAAAGAAGGGAAACGACGAAGAGAAAAAAGTAACGACATACAAGTTAATGTTGAAACCATAACTCAAAGCTTGAAGAGATCCTCAAATGAGAGTCGCAGGAGGTTTTTCTTTGACATCCAACATGCAGAGGAGGATGAGATGGTGAATAGAAATGAAGAGTGATTAACATAAAATCACTTAAAAATGATTTAAAAATGTCATTAAATGAACTCGACTTGTGCATTAATGAAGCCACAAATTTTGGAGGGAAAACTGTGAAACATGCACTGGCGGTGAAAATCACCGCTCGTGCATGAAGAAGTCAGTTGGGACAAAAAGTGCACAAGTGCTAAATTTCAGCGCTTTAATATTTCAAAGTTGAGGATAAAGTGTAGGAGTGCTGAAAATCAGCACTCCAACACTTTGTGTTGAAAATGACTAAGTCGATATATTGGAGCATTGATTTTTAGCGCTTTGACATATTTCACAATTTTGACTAACTCTCAACCTTAAAAGTTTGTGAAGATATTCATTTCGAAGGTCTTCGAGAGACAAACTTGGGGGAACACTCAAACAAACTGTTTGATATTTTTGACCTTGTATCAAGGTGAATTAAAATTTTCCTTGTTTTACGTGCTTGAACATCACAAAACTACAAAACAAACAAGTTTCATGGGGGGGTTATTCATGAATTGAGTGCTGCTAGATTCCATGATAATAGTTGGCTCGAGTTGGGAATCTTCTTTCATTCACTCTTAGAAATGACTAAAGGGAGAAGAACTCTAGAATTCAAGTGCCTTTATCCATCCATTGGGCTTGGGGTTAGGCGACAACGAAAAAAAGACTTATAACAAAAAGACACAAGGACTTAAAAAGATAAAAATATTTACATTCGAACGCCTGACACCTTACTGTGTAAAGTGTTTGAGATGTTACCCGCTATGAAGAAGGGAAAATGGCATTCCATCCTCGTATGCCAACAGGAAACTATTTTCACCATGTAGTTGATGAACTTTGAAAGGTCCTATCCACATGAATCAAACTTCCCGTGCATACCTTTTGGCTCTCTTCACTTGTCCCATAAGAGAACAAGATCAACAATTTGAAAATATCGAGACTTGGCCTTCTTGTCAAAAAGCTTCTTGACTTGGTCCTGATGCTCCGCAATGCGATTAGCCACCTGAACTCGATTCTCTTCCAATTCAGAGAAATACATTATATGCTTATTGACAGAGTTATCAAAAGTATCGTCCTCAATGGCCTTAGCTAATTTGAGGGCTGAAAGTTCCAAGGTTATAGGAATTTTTGCATTCAACCCATGCATGAGTTGGAAAGGAAACATACCAATTGCCCGCTTCAAATTTATTATATCTACCCACAAAGCGTCATACAAAGCTTTGTGCCAAAAACGTTGATTCTCATCCGCCAACTTGTGGATGATAGTCACCAAATTCTTATTGCTTGATTCGACCTGGCCATTACCTTGTGGGTAATATTCAGAAGAGTGTGAAAAAGTTATGCCATGTTCAAAATAGAACTCAATGATCTTGCTTAACAAGAAGGTAGAAGCATTTTCAGTAACAATTTTGTTTGACACATCGAACCTGGAAATGATGTTTTCTTTTAAGAAACTACATACCACTTTAGAAGTAGCATGCTTAGTTGGAATTGCTTCCACCCACTTGGTGAAATAGTTAGTGGAAATTAGGACATAGGTATGTCTCGCAATTGATGGTGGATTTACTACACTGATGATGTCAATTCCCCACTATTGGAAGGGATCTTCAATAACAACAGGTTTTAAAGGCAAAGCCGCCAAATTTGGCTTGCCTACGAATTGTTGACATAGCTCGCACTTACGCACCCAAGAGTACACATCTTGAAAGAGTGTGGGCCAGTAGTACTTCGCTCTTAGGATCTTGTGAGCAGTGACTGATGTTGAAAAGTGTCCTCCACATGCTAAGTCATGATATGACTTCAACAATCTTTCCTATTGTTCTTGATCAACATGTCGCAAAAAATTTCCATCCATTGCACACTTGTACAAACCATTGTCCCATAAGACAAAGTTTGTTGACTTTAGTTTGATGGTCCTTTTCTCCTTTGGAGTCAGATGATCAGGACATTCCCCATAAGTGAGAAAATGGGAAATGTTGGAATACCACTCATCAGTTGTATTGATGAATAACACCATTGGAAGTTCACTCGGATATGAGTCCTCAATCTCTAAAAATTCTTCCTCAGGATTTTTTTCAGCGATGAGCTGACACAATCCTCGCCCACGTATCAACTTGGTATGTTTGATTTCCATGTCATATTCTTGAATCTTGGCAATCCAATTGCCTCTTTTCATTCTAAATTCCTACTGTGTTAAGATGGACTTAATAGTTGAATCTAGAACTAGAACTTTGAAATGGCTATTAAGAATGTAGAAACATAAATTTTTAACAACTTTGACCACAATGAAAGCATGTTTTTCCATCTGGGAATATTTCAATTCATAATTCTTTAGAGGGCAGCTCATGAATGAAATTGGATATTCAAAACCCTCATTGTTTTCTTGCACTAGAATTGCTGAAAGTGTATGCTTGGAAGCATAACTATACATGATGAATTCTTTGGTGTAGTTAGGGTAGACTAACACTAGCACATGAGCAATGGCCTCCTTGATATTATCAAATGCAACTTTCTCTTTTGTCATACAATGAAAAGTGGTATTACCTTTCATCATATTAACAATATGACGAGTCTTTTCTGCAAAGTCTAGAAGGAATCTTCATAGAAACTTTACCTTGCCAAAGAAGGAATGGAAAACCTTCTTGCTTGATGGCAGAGTAAGTTTTCCTTCTGTAACCCCAAAAATTGAATTTTTGGGGTTGAAGGAAATACGATGCTGTCGATCTCTCTCCAACATTTTCCTTAGGTGGTAAAGATGTTCATGACGCTTTTTGGAAAAAACCGTAAGATCATTAAGATACACCACGATAAACTTACCCATCACATCATGAAAAGCCAATTCCATAGCTCGTTGGAACATGGCACCAACATTGATCAGGCCAAAAGGCATTCTACGATAGGCAAAGGTACCCCATGGCGTTGTGAAAGTCGTCTTGTACTAATCACTTGAATTAACTTCAATCTAGTTGTAACTTTGTGAACCCCAACCTTGGTACCTGCAAAACAAAGAGAATAAACACCTCAAGTTAGATATTGCAAGCCAAAACAAGGATTCCCCATGAAATCTATTTACAACCTCAAACTAGGAAAAAAAATAGTGAACACAATGAAAATGACAAAACAAAGATTAAATCCTAATTAGATGTGCAAACTCATTATCCCATGGGGGAATTGGTGCCAATTTGATGTGAAAATTGGCCCTTTCCCGATTCCTATGATGCAAGCTTCAAATGTTGAAGAGATTGATCCACTTTTTTGGAGAAGAATGAGAACTCCAAGCTAAAATCTGCAAAAACCTAACTATGACTCAATGATAATGGATGAAATTCAAGAGATATTTGAGCATGGTAACTTTTCCTAGATTTTGGATGATCAAATGAGGATATGAGCTCTTTATTTATAGAATTTCAAGATGGATGAATTTTCAAATTTGAACAATGTGGGACTAACATTCATCCAATGATATGATGCCAGTTGTCAAGCTATGAATGGATGATGGATGTGCAAGATTTGGGGTTTGTGCCAATAAATGCAAATATTTAAAATTCAAATTTGTTGAAATGACATGCAAGAGAGAAGGGAAAATGCAATAAATGCCACTTGGCTCAAGGCAAAGGACATGTAAGATGAATTTATTGCCTTGTTGGATGTACATGTTGACTTGGAATTTTTGAATTCAAATTGAGAGAATATTCCAAAAGATGCCTTGTGAGGAAAATAGAGATTTAATAAATGAATTAAATCTATTTTCATGTGCAACTTGCATTATCTAGAGGATGGGACATGAGATGAGATTAAATTAATCAAGGGTTAATTAATTTAATGAGAGAGGTTAGATGATGTGACCTATTTGACTTCAAATTTATGGATTTATTTAAATCAAATAAGAGAGGAATATGACAAGAGATTAATTAAATAAGGATTTTGATTTATTTAATTAAAAGAGATGGTGTTAGATTAAATCAAATAAGGTTTTAAATTTATTTAATTTAAGGATAGACTTTAGAGATTTAATCAAATAAATTGATTATTTAATTAAATAGGGATAATTAGATCGGATGGATTGATTTAATTAACAAGAGAGATGACTTGATTAGATAAAATGATTTATTTGTTTGTTTTTTATTCAAGGGGTAAACACTTTTGATTGGAGCTATGAACCAGAGACAACCATTCAACAATACCACCCCAACGGGGTTCGAACCTTGGTGGCAAGAACAACAATGCCACCTATAAACCATCACACCATGCCAATACGACAAAAAAAATATGATTTATTTATTCAAGAGTGGAATATTGATGAATTTAATTAGATAGGGGGATTTGATTAAATGGTTAGACCGAGGGATGATTCAGGAAGAAAAGATGTTAGTGAGTTAGGATCAGATGCACGATGTCAATCAGTATATTTTACGTGTCAGAGAAACCATCTAGCATGGAGAGTATTTTAGATCTGGTCATGTTTTGTAGAACTTGGTCCATCACTGGAAGAGGATAATTATCCTACAGTGATAGTTGGTTCAGATTTTTGAAATCTACACAAATACAAATCTCACCATTTTTTCTTACAAATGGGAACAATATTTGCTATCCATTTTGAATGATGGATAGGGAATATTATTCAATCGTTCAACATTTTTTGAAATTTCGCAAGGATCGTTCCAAAAATATTTGGGTTGTGTTGCCTTTTCTTTTGTTTATAAGGCAATGCTCCAACCTTAAGGGGAATATCATGTTGTACCTCCTTTGGTTGGAAGGATTTCAGATCTTCATATGAATATGCTAAGAAATCCATATATTCTTGTTGGCAAATTGCTTCCTTTCTAAGACCATGCAACACTTACCAATGTTTACCATCTTAGGATCTGCTTCAGTTCCTAAGTTGATCTGTTCAACCACATTAGACGAATCGAAGTCTGAGAGTTGCTTCTTGACATAGCGATCATGCTTATCAAAAAGTTTCTCTAGAGATACCAACCCCTTGGGAATTTTATTCCCTTTGAGCTGCAAGAATTCTTCACCTGTAATTGGATCCATATCAGACACAAATTCTCGATGTGGAGAGTCACTTCCTTCAAAGCACAATTCATCAAATTTTTTTTCCTTTTCCAAAAAGGCAACAATTTGATGATCGTCATTTAAAATCTGCCAGTTCTCTAAATTATCAGGAACACTTGGGTGAAAAACCAACTCAATGGTATAGGTGGAACTTTGAAGGTATTTATGTAGTATCAAGAGTGTGGTCAAAACTACTAAGTAATCAAATTTTTTGTTATATTCCTTTGGAACTGCAGATATATCAAAAGCCTCAAACTCCTCAATGCAATCCCAAACAAGATTGTGATAATGCCTAAGTCTGTCATTTTTTGTCTGGTGCAAATTCCTTACCTGACATACTGTCAACTCGGCATCACCTTGAGCATGAAGATTTTTGATACCTTTCTTTCGTGCAACTTGCATTCCTAATAATAGAGCTTCATGTTCGACAGTGTTATCAATATTGTCAAACTTTAATTTAAAAGAGAAACGGAAAAAAATTCTTGTAGGGGAAATGAGAACCATTCCCGCTCCAGAACCGGTGGAAGAGAAATTTCCATCGAACACAAGTAACCAAACATCGTTTGGGTCACCAAGACTAACAATATTAAAATTTGTAGCTTCATCATCTAATTAAGTTTGATGATATGAGATAGACAAATCCTCTGTTGATGACTCATTTGTTGTTGAGGAAGAATCATCACTCTCCAACTCATGTCTTGTGGAAGATTCGCCAACCTCTTCTATTTGTAGATAATACGTTCCAACACTTGAAGACTCAAATAGAATTTGAGCTCTTGGATCATCAGATTGAGTTACTAAAAATTGACTCCCTTTTAGGAATCAATTTCTGCATCATGCCTTTGACAGGTATCCTGGCTTCAGACATGTCCATGTTCAGTTCACCTCCAACATCTTTACAAAAATTGCGTCCAAGGAGATTTCGTAAGATGCTGACACGCCAGCTACTAGAACTATCATCTTTATTTTATTTTTTGGATACACAACAAATGTGTACTACGCATCTTTGATCTGGCTGATCAAAGATACTTGTTTGTTCTCCATGGAGAAATAATGGCTAAAGGTTTTGGTCAGGTTCAATCCTAAGGAAGTAGCTACCTTGGCTGGCATCACATTGTCTGATGTCCTAGAATATATAACACAATTGCTTAATTTAAAGCCATTGACAAGCAAACAAATAAAGAATGGATCAGTATGCCCAGATGCAACTGGAGGGGTAGAAACAAGGTTATTCTGTGGCGTCTAAGGATTTGGAGCAACATGAACATCAGGAGGTGGATCCTGATTTGGGGTAATTCATTTATCTTTCACAAACTTGACAAGTCTATCAAATTGGTCGGGACTAGCTTTGAGGTATTCAACCTTGAACATTTGGACCTTGGTTTTCTTAGCATGGTCAATAATGTTGAAAGCCTGGAAAGAATTATGTAAAGTAGATGAAGTAACTTCACTGATGGGTTTAATAAAAGGCGCGCTAGTCTTTGAAACTAGGAGATTGGCTTTGGGAACAACGAGAATGGACAGAGGGGGACGAGGAGCACTTACTTGTTGGTTCACTGCCTTTTTTGGTTGCCAAAGGAGAGGAAACCTTCTTTTGGAAATAGTAAATGGTGACTTCTCTTTTGCTAGTGGAGCAACAACTTGAGCTTGATCAAGCTAATTTTGTTGATTCTGTGTAAAAACAACGTACGTTTTCGTCACTAGGTCCTCCTCATCAGCTTCATTCGCCATTTGCAAGTAGCCAATGTTGGAGTCACCAACTGATTCCATTTCTTCATCTTGGAAGAGATCAACACTTTCTTCCATAGGATAATCTGGTTGTACATATTCATCTTGTTCAACCTCATAGTATCCTGCGATAGTATTGGCAGGTGGAGCTTCAAGTGCAAGTCACCCTTGTGGTGCTAGAAGGTGATTTTGATTCCTATTTCTAGCATAGTTGGGAAAAGTCCTCCTTGGGATGTCCTTGTAGGTATTGTTGTGGTTGGAAACTTGCTTTTTCAAAGCTAAGATTTCATTCGCCAACCTTTGGACCATAGGATCAACAAAGTTGGAACTAGTGTTAGGAGTATTGGCATTAGATGCTAAAGATCCTGATGCTTGCATCCTTTTGTCAGTGTTGGTGTTCATCCCTATTTCTCCAGCAAGGATCATTTCATCTTCAATACTGGTAGCTAATTGTTGAGCTGCTTCAACGTTGACAAGATTTTCCCTATGTAAGAAGAAACTTTCTTTGGGGAGTTGTGTGTTGATGAAAAAGCACTTCAGATTAGGATCCTTTGGTCTTGCATCGTTTGGAATCTACGTCACTAGCTTGTTGAACTTAGCCACAAACTCACGCATGGGTTCATGGGCCTCTTTCCATATGGTTGTGAGCTATGCCAACAAAGCATGTGCATCTTCAGTAGGTTTGAATCTTTCTTCAAACTTGGTGTGAAGAGTGGCCTAGTTGGTGATTGAAGCATTTGGAAGAGTATAGAGCCATTCGGAAACAACTTCTTGGAGAGATTTGATGAACAATCTTACATAAACGTCTTCATGCTCTATTCCAAGAACACCATAAATGATGTAGAAGGTAGAAATGTGTTCATCAAGATGTTGTTTTCCTTTTCATAGAAACTTCAAAATATTCTCTCTCGAAACATGTGGAAGCTCATGAAGAGGTGTGGCCAAATGGAGGGGACCCAAAGCATTTCCCCATGGTCCTGGAGGTGGTGCATCCATGACTTGTTGCGCAACAAGTACTTGAACTGGACACCTATGGTAAACAGAGAATTCACTCAAAGAGGAGATCTTAACCTTCATGGAGGATAACTTGTGGGCTTCAACAATGACCTTACTTGCGGAGGAGTAGGTGGAGAATTATGTTGCAACAAGTCTTCAAAAAGTGGATTTGCTACTCCTTGAGCCCTCAGTCCTCGCGTATACCTTCTATCTGCCAGAATGTAGATCTAAACAAGATAGATATTAAAAATAACAATATATAAGAACAAAATAAGAAACTGGAAAACTTATTCACTTCAATCAAAAGGGTGAAGGCTTTAATTGTGTGTCGATCCCTAGCGGAGTCACCAAAAAACTGTTGGGTGAAAATTATGTAATCCCTTTTCAATAGATTACACAACCTGATTTCAACCACAATTGTGTGAGATATGATCTCTCCTCTCAGAAAGGGGAGGCACCCTTGTTACTGCTAATTGAAGCTAAAGTAAAACTAATTAAGTATTCACAAAATTTACACTACAATTACGAGATGGGGTGTGTGTCACATTCATACTTCTCTCTTTTTTCAGAGAATATGTTTTACAATGCTTCACAGTTGATAGTTCTGAATTCGATACAACTTTAAACTAAAAACAAGCAGTAATTCCAGTATCTCTATCTTGTCAAAGCAAAGCTTAGAGATACCAAGTATGATAATAATAAACAATAAAATAAGAAAGAAAATCTCACGAAGGCACAAAGTCATTCTGTATCTTTTCACTAATGGATCATTGAGAGATGTAATGCTTGTTGTACTAGAAGCACAAAGTATTTTTAGATACAAAAATTCCATGAACAACATGAACAATTACAAGAACAAAGTCTTGTAGATAATCCACCAATAGTTAACCAAACATAAACACAAATTTGAATAAAGAGTGTAACACAAAGTCTACACAGATTTATTCAAAGCCCTTAGATCTCACACATTAATTGATGACAATCAAGGCGGCTTCCAACACAAACAACACAAATCCAATTGAATTCAACATGGTTTTGAAACTCCAAACCCTCACAGAGGCTATTCTCCACACAAACTCACTCCTTCACTAGTAGGTCTACAGACCTTGATTTTTCACCCTAACTCACATCAAACTCTATCATCCAACCAACTCCTTATAGTTTCTAAGACCCATTAAGGCAACCTATAACATAGCTCAACACCTCAAGCAATTCTTTTAGAACACCAACTTGAAACTATGCCTTCTACGTTGTCCTAGGCCATGAATTAGGCCAATTTTACAAAGTGTCACCACTTTTTATTCACTTCCTATCAAAAAAATCTATGGGGAAGCACTAAACAGACATCAAAAACCCAATTTCACAATTTATTTGCACATATAGTTTCCCAAAGTGCTCTACCATGAAACCCTCATTTCTTGCATTTTACATAGGGGTTTATTGGAAAACCACCCTCCAAACCCTACCAGACCTTCCCACCAGTTCTAACACCTTGCTTTATGCCTGCATATGCTCAAAATTTCAAGAAATATCTCTGCCTCCAAATATTTCTTCAAACCCTAACATTAAACCTCCATTTTCATGGTAAAAATCTCCTAAATTCCCTAGGACAGTCATCCAAAATATCACCCAGTCTTATAGTCTACTTATTTCAATCAAAATACATCTAAACCACCACCTTAGGACCCATTCCACCAGTCACAAATATTGCAACCGGTGAAATGGGCCTTAAAACATGATAAATGCTTACAAACCCTTGAACAAGGTACTCCCAGGCAGTCTCTAGAAAACCACTATAAAATCCTTCAAACTCAAGATGAACCCCTAAAACCAAGTGCAAGTTAGATTTAATACATGCCTTTACCCAAAAAAAGTCACTTTGTATCAAGATGTAGCAGTATGGGTCTATACAAAGACTGAAACAATGAAAATTCACAAGAAATAGCAGTTAATAGTGATATTTTATTGATTATTCTCCTTCAAAACTATCATAACTCGTTTACAATGAGATCTCTCTCCTTTTTAAACATGTTTCCCTCCAAACACAACTACCAAAACTGTACACAACTGTCTTTTGAAATGTATGACAGTTGGCCTTTCATGACTTTACATATTTTGTATTTCTTGCAACTTTGTGTTGACACTTTTTACATACTTTTGCAATATTTTCAATTTGACTCTCCTAGACACCTAATAGACCCATTACATCAAGAAGTGGTCAAGATGACCTTATTTAACCTAAGAACATGACCTCACACAATAAAAATGGCATTTCAACCACCTTGGCAACTTTTGTGAAACTTAACAACTTCTCAACATGATTTACAACTTTTACAGTATAGACCCACAAGACCCCAAAGTTTTCCAATTACATAAAAAATGGTCTCATTAGACCTTATTTGACCTCAAACATTCAAAGCTACCTAGACCCAAACAACCTAGACTCAACTCTTCATGAGACAACTAAAGACAAATCATTGAAATAAGTGGTGCCCCTGCACCATAAACACCACCTAAAAAGGTTTCCATGTCTTTTGGAAATTGATCTTCCACTGCTCCTCCTTTGAAAACTTCATTTCCTTGACCTGCAAAGACACCTTGACTGGTAAATTTTGAAAACCTGCTTTGTGCTTACCATTATTGAGCCCATGGTCAACTTGATAATGCTTCCCTTGTTTTGTTGAGCATCCTCTATCCTCTTTTCCATTTGGAACTGATATAGGACCTGCATCAACTGCCCTCTGCCTTGTGCACATAGCATTCCTACCTTCATAACTTTTTCCTATCTTTTCTACTTGTCTCACTCTTTCCTTTTCCTTGAATTTAGGCATCAAACTAGTTGTCCTCAAAGCCTTTTCATTTTCAAACATGTACACCACTGTATCATCAACCTTAGGAGACTTTTCTTCAACAAGACTTGTTTTCCCCTCAACTACTACAACCACTATAGGACACAATATTGTTCCAACCTAAATTTCATCATCTTTCCTCAACCCATCTTGCCTCATTATCAACAATTCATCTGTGACCTTCTCTAGTTCAGTCTCCATCTTCTTCTTCTCATTATTTCTCCTCTCTAATTGAGATTCAACCTTCAATACCTCTGGCCTAACATCTACAACTTGTGTCAAGGTTGCATACTCCATACTTTTGTCTTTCTCAACCTTCACAAACTCCTTTCTACCCATCATGATCACCTTGGCTGTATTGATCTGCTCCTTAACCTCTTCTTGCAATGGAAGCAAAGTAAATGAGTTTCCATCATGTTCAATTTGACATGTATTGGCCCTTCCATCACACACATCATTTTTTTCAAATTTCCATGGCCTTCCAAGCAACAAATGGCAACATTGCATTGGTAGAACATCATAAAGTACCCTATCTTTGTACCCTCCAATCTGAAATTCAACTAAGGCCTGCTCATCGACTAGAAGGGACTGATCATCATTTAACCATGACACCTTATAGGGTGTTTCATGAGGAACTTTTACCAAACTCAACTTATCTACCATTTCTCTTGACACTATATTATTAGTGGAGCTTAAATCTATTACTAACTTGCATACTTTACCTTTTCTCTTGCAGGTGGTCTTGAAAAGATTTCTCCTTTGCATTGGTTCCTTCTCCTTGGAGGCCTTCAAGAGTTGTCTTTGCAACATCAAAGCTTCACCAAATTTAGGAGCACAATTATGACTTGATGAATTGACACTTTCCTCTTCATCTTCTTGCACAATTTGATCCCTCTTTTCACCTCTTCTCTCACTCCCATTTGAAGTAGCACCAAACTTCTCAAGAAAATTAAAGGATGGATGACCAAATTCACCACAGTTGTAACACCTTCCTGAAAACATGTTAGAACCTCTTCCTTGATCTGCATACCTGCCACTAAAACTTGTTCTTCCACCTCTCCATCCACCTTTAGATTCAGCCACTTGTTCTTTACCTTTACCAGCATCTTCTTGTTCTTGATTGGACTATTTTGGTGTACAAAAGGTTCCTCTCCCTCTATAAGTACCGCCTCTTCCTCTTGTGGTCTTCTCTTGTCTCCTCTTCACCTTTTCCTCTACCCTTATAGACATTTGAAAACATTATTCTACTGTTTTGGGTGCCATCAAAATTATTTCATCTTGGATATCATACCTTAGACCATTAAGATACCTTGCCACTCTTTCTTCCTCATCCTCCTCATACTTTTTCCTTATACTTAACCTATACAACTCCTCGGTGTATGCCTGCACATCTAAGTCCTTTTGCCTAATATTTTGAAGTTTTTTAAGCAATTGAACATTGTAATCATTAGAAAGCAACTTAACTTTGAGTTCTGCTTCATTCTCTCCCAAAAAGTGATCTTGGTCTTCCCCTTTTTCTACCTTTCATCTTGCACAAAGTTCCACCACATCAAAGCATGTCCTTTTAATTTAGTCTTATCCTTCTTCACCTTGTGTTCTTCATCTACCTCTTCACTTTCAAAGTAATTCTCCATGGCTCCTATCCAATCCAATAGCTCTTCAACATCTGGTTTACCTCCATACATAGGAAAATCCATTTTCCCATGTCCATCACCTTTCACAACCTTCAAAAGCTTTAGCATCCCCACATCCTCTAGATCCAATTTTTCCTCTTCACTAGAAGTTTCTTCGTCTTCAGAATCACTCTCATCCATATCAACCCCAGCTTTAGACTTCAATGCAACCATCTACTTTTTCAAGGCTTCGAATTCTCTAGCCTGCTAATCAATCTTCCTAACAACAACGATTCCTTTAGGAGGCATTTTGATTCCTCCAATTACACATTTTTCCTTACTCAATCTTTCAAACTTCTTCTTTGCAACTTCAGCCTATCACCTTCAAAAATCTATTAACTGTGCTATGATACCATCTGATGACAATCAAGGTGGCTTCCAACACAAACAACACAAATCCAATTGAATTCAACATGGTTTTGAAATTCCAAACCCTCACAAACGCTATTCTCCACACAAGCTCACTCCTTCACTAGTAGGTTTACAAACCTTGATTTTTCACCCTAACTCACATCAAACTCTATCAGAAAACCAACTCATTATAGTTTTTGAGACCCACTAAGGCAACCTATAACATATCTCAATAGCTCAAGCAATTCTTTTAGAACACCAACTTGAAACTATGCCTTCTACGCTATCCTATGCCATGAATTAGGCCATTTTTACAAAGGATCACCACCTTTTACTCACTACCTACCCAAAAAATATATGGGGAAGCACTAAATAGACATAAAAACACCCAATTTCACAAATTTTTTTCACATACACATTTCCCAAAGTGCTCTGCCATGAAACCCTCATTTCTTGCATTTTACATAGGGGTTTATTGGAAAACCACCCTCCAAACCTTACTAGACCTTGCCACTGGTTCTAACACCTTGATTTATGCTTGCATATGCTCAAAATTTCAAGAAATATCACTTCCTCCAAATATTTCTTCAAAACCTAACATTAAACCTCCATTTTCATGGTAAAAATATCCTAAACTCTCTAGGATAGTCATCCAAACTCTCACCCAACCTTATACTCTGCTTATTTCAATCAACCTACATCTAAACCACCATCTTAGGACCCATTTAACCAGTCACAAATATTACTATCGGTGAAATGGTCCTTAAAACATGATAAATGCTTACAAACCCTTAAACAGGGTACTCCCAGGCAGCCTCTGGAAAACCACTATAAAATCCTTTAAACTCAAGATGAACCCCTCAAACCAAGTGAAAGTTACATTCAATACATTCATTTACCCAAAAAAAGTAACTTTGTATCAAGATGCAACAGTATAGGTATGTACAGATACTGAAACAATGAAAATTCACAGGAAATAGCAATTAACAATGATATTTTATTGATTGTTCTCCTGCAACATTGTCAGAACTCATTTACAATGAGATATCTCTCCTTCTAAAACTTTTTTCCCTCCAGACACAACTACCAAAACCATACACAACTGTCTTTTGAAATGTATGACCGTTGGCCTTTCATGAATTTACATATTTTGCATTTCTTGCAACTTTGAGTTAATACTTTTTACATACTTTTGTAATATTTGCAATTTGACTCTCCTAGACACCTAATAGACCCATTACATCAAGAAATGGTCAAGATGACCTTATTTAACCTAAGAAATTGACCTCACACAAGAAAAATGGGATTTCACCCACCTTGGCAACTTTTTTCAAACTTAACTTCTCAACATGATTTACAACTTTTACAATATAGACCCAAAAGACCCCAAAGCTTTCCAATTACATCAAAAATGGTCTCATTAGACCTTATTTGACCTCAAACATTCAAAGCTACCTAGACCCAAACAACCTAGACTCAACTCTTCATGAGACAACTAAAGACAAATCATTGAAATGATCGGTGCTCCTGCACCACTAATCACCACCAATTTGATCAAACCATAAGAGAATCGATTCTAACACAAAGTCTGCTATGCAACTTTTTTATTTATTGATTAGATTCAGATTCACAAAGATGAACACAAAATTTCTTACATTTGTTTCAAAATGAGTAGCACTTCATTGCAAGAGATAAAAGATAAAAAATACAATAGAAATCCCTCTTATTTATAAAAGAGAGGGAAGAGCAAATCTAGGAAATTAGATGAGAAAAATTAGGAAAGTTAGGTGAGCTAAATTAGGAAAATCTCACCTAAATTTTATTAGTGTAATTAAATTAATTATTACACTAGCATAATTTAACTTAGGTCATGCATCATTTAGTCCTAGGTTGCATTTCAATAAATCATTTAATAATGGGGTAATTTCCCCTTCCTTGTTTGTAGGAGATAAGATTCCTTCTAGAAGATGAGTTGTCCTTCTAGAACTTATCTCAACATTTAATAATTTCCTAGATAGGGTTCACATGTTGTCACACGTTGTTAGATCATGACACATGGAAACATCTCTTGCATCTTAGGTTTTCTCTTTTTCCTATATATTCAAGGCATTTTGTACATTTGTAATCAATCCAATATCAATCATATCATCAATATAGAATCTCCATTGTGCATGCCTAGTTACAACAATTTCTGTGTGGTTGATTATCTTTCCTAGAAAAGGTCCTCCATTGAAGACTACAACTTCAAGGACCCCGTACATCCATAATCTCAAAAAATTTGACTTAGTCAAAAATGTTGTCCATCTTTTTGGGAAAACATCTTAGATTTTACATGCAATTACATTTGCTCAAAAGACATTTAAGATGTCAAAAAATATTTACAAAATGTGTAAAGGAAAGCATAAAAATATTCAACACTAGAGAAAAGAAGCCTTCATGGTTCCTTGCTTTGGGCACAAAAGTCTTCATATCTCTTTCTTGTCTCCAGGACGAATGCCTCATCTGGACCAACAGTGTAATCCACAATGGTATGAATTTTGCTGATTGATCTCCTGGCATATGAGTGAATATTTCTGCACCTGTTAAGATGCATCTTGAGGTTATCAAGAGTTAGTCGTGTATCACAAATGAAATGCATGGAGGCCTTTGAAAATTTGGCATCCTCTACTTGCTTCATGACGACTTCCTTGTAGATTCAGGAAAGTTCACTGGTCAAGAGGTAGATACGATTTTCTTAAAGGAGTTGACCTGATAACTCCTTAATTCCCTTTTCAAGGATAGTACAATGTCCTTTGAAATCTTCTTGCACTTGGTGGAGATCTTCAATAAGAGACTTGATCACTTGGATGCGATGCTTGAGTGATTCTCTTACCTCGACATATTTCTCCTTGTCGGGAATTACCCCAACTTCCACCAACTTACTTAGCTTTTCCTGCTTCATTTGTGACCAAAATGATAGGAATTTTTCAATTTCTTTTCACTCCTGGGAAATAATACTTTCTTCTTTATCAAGCTCTATTTTGAGCTTGGCTATTTGGGTGGCCTTCTTATCTACAACAATTATAACCTATGAACCATGTTCTATAATTTCATCAATGAAATCATACAACACTTTACCTTTGGAGGAAAAATTCTCTACCTATTTCACGGCTGGGTCCTTAGTACTTATAGCGAAAGGTTGTACACTACCTAAAGATCCTGCAAGTCTCCTCAAAACAACTGCATAATGCTCGACCTTTTGCTTATATATGTTTTGCGCTTGTTCTATTTTGTCAAGCCTTCCTTCCAATGCATCTAGGACTACTTGTCCATCTGCCTTGGAACTTTCATTTGTCACTTTGTCAAGTTGGACTCTAATGACAGTGTAGTCCTCCATGTTTACATCTCCTTCCTCTTGTGGTGGTATAAAAATCTCCGCAAACTTATGAATAGTCTTGTCAACATGAAGCCTTGAATGTACTTTGGCATTTCTCTTCCCCTTGGCTTTTGGAGGGGCTATCCCTTCAAGATCGAGCTCTTTTGGAGAGATAATTTGTTTCTTTCTCTTTGATACTTGAGATACCAACCAAGGGGGAAGAGAGGAAGTATAAGCTTCTTGACTAACTGTCAACTCTTGTGTCACAACCGCTTCTATAGAAATGATTGGTATGGTGACAATTGGGGTAGTATTTTTCATGACTGCTCCAGTAGATTGCACAAAAATTTGACCTTGCAAAATTCATTCATGAATCCGTTGAATTCAACTTTAGAAGTGATGTCATAAGATGGAGATGAAAAACTGGGGATGGATGACGGAGAGCTTGACAAAATATCAACAATTTGTGTATTTGAAACTATAGGAGGAGTGATAAGCATGGTTGATGTTGTAGGGGGATGAGAAACATCCACTACATGTATGGTAGATGTGGGAGGAGGTGATGTAGGAAAAGGATGTGGAGGAGTGTTAAGATTAGGAGGTGTATGAGGAATATTTGAAGTTACGAGCGATGACATCGGGGGAAGATCTTCAAAAACATTCTCATGTGGAGATAGAGTTTTTTTCTTCATCATGCCCGAGTTCATGTTTATCACTTTCATGTTCACCTTCTTCTTCTTCAAGAATCTTCTTCTTTTACAAAATCTTCTTCTTTTGTAGAATCTTCTTCTTCTTCATAATCTTCTTCCTCAACAGATTTCTCACTTTCATTTCCTTCTTCTTTTGAATCTACCTCTTCAGAAGTAGGCCCTTTTCCTTTTGTGTGAGATGGTTGAAATTGCATGGCCTCTTCTTCTTGAACTTCCTGTGTATCCTTCTTGCCAACAATGAACTTAATTCTAGGGCTTCTTCAGGAAGAAGAGGGAGTAGCCGCATGCTTGTCTTTTGTGCAAAGTTCCTATTGTTGGCTAGCTTTTGCTCTAGGTTCTTCTCCTTCTGACTCTGTCCTGAAGGCTTTCATCTAGAAACCGTATTTGTGCAACCATTCTATTGTGTTGGCCAATATGGGAGTAAGCCTTTTCCTGATGGAGACACTTTCATTT
>VDFB02314158.1:0-10168 GCA_007258455.2 Sequoia sempervirens
AGTTTTTGTAGTTTATGATGTGGAAATACTGTAGGTAGAAACTAACCTCTATGCAGCAAAGGATCAGTCACCCATAGCAAAGGTCTCCTATCAACCCACAGCCAAGGGAGTGTTCATCTACAGTTA
Source organism: Sequoia sempervirens (assembly GCA_007258455.2). NCBI lineage: Eukaryota > Viridiplantae > Streptophyta > Pinopsida > Cupressales > Cupressaceae > Sequoia > Sequoia sempervirens. The sequence continues at coordinate 127 of VDFB02314158.1, forward strand.
AGGACACAACAGCTCGCAGCCGAAGCAAGAAGTACCTGAATAAAATGGGACTGGTTTAGTCATAAATCATTTCATTCATCAATGATTCCATCATCAACAATAAAGACATCTACAAAGAATAAGAGGGAATTTACGGCGTTAACAGATTGTGGTTCATAATTATGTGATTATGCTCTGTTCTGCATGTTCTTATTTGTTTTTGCCTTCTTTGTGATGAGTAGAAAGAGTCATGATAGGATTGTGATATTCGTACCACCTTTGTATAATCAGTTTTCTATTTCTATTTTGATTAGGATAGGAATAAGTCCTCTTCCTATGTTTATGGAAGAGTTGAGATATGTTGTTAGAAGTTGTTTAGAGTCCAAAGTAATTAGAATATCCAGATCATGTTTATATATGGTAGATCCTATAGAGATCTAGAAGTACTTTTGCTATCAGCATTGTATTACATTTCCATAATTCAATAAAGGATATAGATTCAGTCGATGTGTGGATTCTTGAGTTAGAAGTTGTTTAGAGTCCAAAGCAATTAGAATATCCAGATTCTGTGAGATTATAGTCACCCAAGCAAGGGCCATTTGAGGTAACTGTAGTGCTCTTTATAATTTAGATTGTTTGTTAATTATCATGACTTGTTGAATTAGATTGTTATTAGTTGTGTTTACTGATTTGTTTTAGATTACTAGCTGTTATAACCATTTGATCATTAACAATTATCTTGCATGGTTGCATTGACATTTACTTACAACATAGTTGAAAAGTGTTTGTTTATTGTTCCAATGGAATTACCTACGTGTAGCAACTGCCACTAGTTAAGGTTCATAAGATAGAATTTACTTTCAGTCAAGTTTTCTATGCACAACCTCTAGGACAACTCAGAGATCCTCAACTGTACATACAATACAAGTACCATCCAAGAAGAATACAATTCTCTGGTTTGACATAATTAAATGTAACTCACTATAGCCAGCAGGTTGCTTAATAAAGGATCTGTTGGTCCATTGAGCTGAGTGCATGCCCCTTCTGCATCAATTTACTGGTCATTAATGGAGTTAGACATTTTTGGCGCTGTTGCCTACAAGAAGTGATGAAATGCCCCTGCAACTGTAGTTGGTAACAACACCATTTAACAAATGGGGCATTGAATTTATTGGGCCTATAGATCCTCCTAACAATAAGGAATATATACCAGTATGTACTGATTACCTGACCAAATGGGATGAAGTTAAAAGCTTTACAATTTGCTAGAGACTGGAAGGTAGCCATATTTTTATATGAGGAGATATTAACAAGATATGGAATGCCTAGAGAGATAGTAACCGATCCGGGGCCACAGTTCACCTCAAACCTGATTGCTCATTTGATTAAGGAATACGAAATCAGGCACAAGAAATCAAGTCCTTATCACCTAGAGTCAAATGGCCAGGTTGAAGTCACCAATATAGACATCCTCAAGATAATATTCATCCTCAAAGGCCTTCTGGAATTGATCCTAGGTTAGCCTAGATTTACATCCTATTTGGTTTTACTCCCAAAACGCATGGGCTTGCCATCACATATTGACGGGTGAAGAGATTTTTAGTAGTGCAGTCTTGGCTTTCTCTTCATCAGAAAAGTCATTCATTGAAAAATATCTCTTAACTGATCTTACCAGTTATCTACAACACCAACATTAATCTTACCCTCAAACACTGAAGCACCTTGGTTTACTTCAAATCCAGGGGGACTCAACCACCAAAAGCTTTACTTGATGATGAGGTTGATGAAACCAACCATTTATGTACTTATGCAACCTAGTCAGAAACATTTGCTAGTCCATGAGTGCTTCGATTTTGCTCTTGATCATCACACGTATCTCCTCTTGCATTGGCTTGGCCATTATGAAACAACTCAATAGGTAAGCTGATTGTTCTTGAGGTTTGACGCTGAGGCTCAAATACTCTAATCAAATTCGACAGGCCATGCAAGATGAAGATGAACCACTTTGATACCACTGATCCAAGACCCAGATTGAATCCTGGTTGACAACTTTCTGCATGAGGATCTAGATGAAGTTGTAGGTGTGTGCTAAAACTTTATGAGACAAACATATGCAAAGATTGAGAGAGATACAGAACTGGAATACTATATGTCTTGTTACATATCTGTTTGTCTTGTAAGTGGCATATGGGGAAGGTGCATGATTGCTATCTTCTAATCTATCTACCTACTTGTTTGGTTAAATTCAATTGATATCCAAGCTATGTTACAGATTTGTATTATTTGATTGATGTATAGATTACATGTTGTAGAGGCCAATAGTCTCTATGTAAGTGGAATCATTCCCAGGTATGACTCCTCATCTCCTGACGATTGCATAGTGTTGAATTGTTTGCTGGTAGTTGCCTAATGTGCCAGCAGATGACTTGGCATAGTGCAAGCCTTGGAGGTGCCACCTAGGTCCAAATCCCAAAGTGTTACACAAACAATATGGTAAGAAGCGGTGTGAATTAGACTTTGCAGTTTGGCCTGGAGGTTTGCTGGAGTATGCTGAAGCCATAATAGAAACCGCAAAAGCTTTAGCAGAAGTATGTTTATTGCAGAAGTGTTCAATCTTCTTCAGAGTGCTCTGCGCCACTGCTGGAGTATGTGTGGCACTTGTTGGAGACGGATTGATGATCCCTTGTGCATTTGTACAGACCATGGGAGTGTTCCCATAGTTACCACAGAATGGTCTTAGGATTGCTGTAGGAACCTTGTTTGGTAGAACCTCCCAGATCATACAAACATAAGTCATGGAGTTAGCTAGAATTTTATTTATAATAGAAATTCAAAATCTGGAAAACATTAAAAAAACCCTTAAAATCATTTGAAATTGCCCAAAATATTGTTTTGTACACTGTCATATGGTTCGTGACAAGAAAATACTAAGGTTTTGAGTGCGCTTCAGTGTGGATTGCTTAGTGTTCATAGAGAAGAGTACGAGTTTTGAGCATGGTGTTTACAACAAAAGTGATATTTGTAGCGTGTGTGAGGTTGGGAGTGTTTTCCCAATGTTTGCTGCTTGAAAACCACCTTCCACAGCTCTTGATATTGCTGAACAACTTCCTCCCCTAGCTGCAGCATTGCAGGTCATTTCCAAACTCTGAAATGCGGTTCATGTAGGATGATAAACCCTCACTCTGTTTTTGTTAGAAATTTTTAAGACATACTTTCTTTTGATGCTTCAGTCACTTTTATTCTGTTCTGATGTGCTTTATATCAGTCTTGACAAGGTGCATCCACCATATTTAGGCTTCTTGGAACTTATCTTTGACCATGTGTTGAGCAAGCAGGTGAAAGGCCAGCTTGGTGCTTTGGTTGGGCCATTTGATGGGCAGTCTGGAGGCATTTGTTGTTGCATCAAGGCCACTCAAATACATTCCCACACAATGGTATATTTCATTGGAAGAGCCAAGGGAGGTCTCATCAAATTTAGAGATGTCTATTGTTTACTCACAGAATGAATTCCAACATACACAAGGGGTAAACGAGAGTAACTTACAAAACATAACACTGTACTAGAATATAATGCATAAAATCATCACATTTGTCTTTATTGATCGAACATATGCCAGTACAAGTATAATATGAACAATCATAGCAACAGTGCCAATTGATTACAAGACTCCAAATACAAATAGTGCTCCGACGGTGGTTGAAGGACCAACCGTCGCGTCCCTTCATAACATTAGTTATTCCATCGGGAATTAATTCCCGAACCACTAACTAATACAACATGACAAGACAATTATATGAAATATTAAACTAAGTCTTATTTATTACCTACGATCGACTAAGTACACTTTCGGCCAGCTACATCATCCCCCCATAAAGTAGTTGTCTTCCAGACGATTGAAAATGAAAAACTGGGGTACAAAAAGGGAATTAAGAGGAGGGAGGGTGAGAGTGCGCCCCTGGATGTACGAACAAAGATGGAGTTGTAGTCGATTGCTGCTGAAGGTGCTGGAGTTTCTAGGTGGCCTCTTTTTGCCGCTCTTGTGCTAACTTCACCATTTTCACTACCTCGGCGAGTTTGGCTTGTGTAGCTGCCAATTCCTCTTTCGTACCCTCCAAGTCCTTGTCCTTCTCAGTCAACTAAATCTCCCTCACCTGCTAGATGTCATACTTCCTCTAGTTGAATATCCTTCTTAGCCAACTGCTTCTCCTTCTCATTCAACGCTTCATCCTTTGCTGCCGTCACCTGAGCCAGCTGCTCCTATGACTTGCGGATCTACTCTGCGAGCTTCGTACGACTCTGGATTGCCTACGCCAAAGCCTTGTCTTGCTCACCTTCAGTCACATCTATGAGGAGTGTCTATTGGCGCAATCGTAAATAGGCGTCTCGGTAGCATCGCTCCATACCATTCTTCGTCTTTATTGTCACTGCCACTCGGTTGCTCCCTTCGTTCCTTTGCCGCTTGCTTTTCTTTCGCTTTTTGAGCTTCCTTAGCTAGCTCCTTGGTGAGATACCCCCTCTTTATACCTTCATATGGGGCCAGGTACTTCTAGGGTCCTCCCATTTGTCGCCAAAGAGTGGGTGTTCCAAACATTGCATTCGTTTGATTCTTGTGCACTCGGGGTACTGCAATACCTTCAACTTTCTTATTGGCCAACCTTTCTTCAATGATCCTATCCTTGCCTGATTCTACCCAGTCTTCTTCTGCGACATACTCATGGCCGCCTAAGCCCCAGTCTTGTTCTCTGGTGGCTTCCTCCTTCTGCGTAGGCCAGTCCTCCTTGGTGGCGTAACTGAGCATATTGATAGCTATTGTATCTTTCTTCTCCTTCCTCTCTTGGTATAGCTTCAACTTCGACTTGTTGATGGCTTCTGGCAGCAATGACCCGTCCAAATTTTCCAACCTTATAGAACCATTATCGCAAACCTCTCAGATTTTAAATGGTTTGAGCCACCAAACCTTGAACTTCCCCAACTTGATTTCGTTAAGGCCGTTATATTTTAAAACCAAGTGCCCTGGCCAAAAATTCATTCGCCGGAGATGTTTGTCATGCCAAAATTTTCTTCTCCTCTGCATGGTTTCTGTCACCCATTGTGCCATTACTCTCCGTTTGTCCAATTTGTTGAGTTGGTACAATCATTCCTTTAGACTCTCTGTGTCGCCCAGCTGGTTCTCGATAGCTATCCTTAGGCTTGGCACCAATGTACTCCATTGGCACCACCGCTCCTAACCTTACATTAACTGAAAAGGCGTGTGCCTAGTTGTCACCTTGTACGTCGTACGATATGCCCATAGGACAACCAGTAGTTTCTCTTCCCAATCTACTTCTTCTACACCGCATGACTTATGAATGATTGACACTAGCACCTTGTTCGTGGACTCCGCTTGGCCATTGGCTCGTGGGTAGTACGGGCTCGACAAGTTATGGAAGATTCGAAACTCTGTCGTCATCAACCGAATGACGTGGTTGACAAAGTGTCCCCCACGGTCATTGGTAATCTGTATTGGAATCCTGTACCGTGTTACTATTTGCTCATAAGTGAATCTCGCCGTACTCTATGCTGTGTTATCTGGCAATGCTCGAGCCTTTAGCCACTTTGTCAAATATTCTGTAGCAACCACTATATATCGACACCGGTGTAATTGACTTGCTTTCAGTGGCCTGATGAAGTCCAGTCCCTAGCGTTCGAACAACTCTTGAGGTTGGGATGGGTACAAAGGCATGAAGTCTCATTTCAAGGGTTTCCCTACCCTTGGCAGGCGTCGTATCCTAATACTCACTCTCGAGCATCCGTATGCATCGTTGGCACCATAGGCTCGCCAAAAGAATTTTCCTTGCTGCAGCATTCAGACCCATGTGATCTCTGGCTAGACCCTCATGTGCTTCTTTAAGTACACCTAGTATCTCCTCTATTACACATCTCCTGAGAATCTGGTTGGAGTCCATCTTATACAGCAACCCATTAATCAGCTGGAATGTTTTTCTCTTTAGTATGAGTTTCCTTCGTTCTGTTGGTGGCATCTCCTTCGAAAATGTCGATGTCGACAGGTACTCTCCAATCTTGTACCATGAAGGGAGTACTGCAAGTTGAAATAGGTGTGCGTCCGGGAAATCTTCGTTCACTCCACCTTCAGTAGGTTTGCCCATCCGAATCCTTGACAACTGGTCGGCGATCACATGGCTCTTCTCTAGACGTACGATAATGGTGAATGTGAATTCTTGGAGAAGTAACAGCCTGCTCACTCTCCCTTGTATTATTGGCTTGTTCACCAGGTACGTTAGAGCTTGATGGTCCACATAGAATGTGAATGGTGTCGCCAACAGGTAATGCCTGAATTTCTACATCGAGTACACCATCATGAGTGCTTCACGTTTGGTCGTACTATAGTTCTTCTCTTCTTTTGAAAGTAACCAACTCATAAAAAACACCGGGTGGTCCAACCCGTGTACTCCCACTTGAGCCAGTGTTGCTCCAATGGCAAAGTTGGAAGCATCCACGTGTACGTGGAACTCCTTGTTCCAGTCAAGGTACGCCAAAATAGGTGAACTAATTAGTTGATCCTTCAATTCATTGAGCGCCTTTTCTTGTTCCTCTACCCATATGAAAGGTTGTCCCTTCCTCGTTAGTAGATCGAGAGGGTAGGAAACTTGTGCGAAGTTCTTGATGAACCTTCAGTAGTACCCTACATGCCTGAGGAAGGACTTTATGCTAGTGACGTTCTTTGAGGCCTCCATTTGTACAATTACTCTTATTTTGTCTGGATCTGTTTTTAGTTTGGCTTTGCACACAATGTGTCTAAGTAGTTTCCCCTGCGGCACCATGAATCTGCAATTCTTGGGATTTAGTGCAAGGCGGGTTGCTTTGCACCTCTCCATGCATTCTCCGAGAGCCTTCAAATGTTTCTCCTTGTCACTGTAGATCGACCAGTTGTTGAGGAATGCTTTGAAGTTGCCCACTGACATTTTGTTGTAGATGTGTAATATTATTCTTTGGAATGTGGCCAGCGCGTTACACAACCCAAATGGCATTTAGTTGTACGCATACACCCTGTCCTCGACCACAAAGGTTGTCTTCAGCTTGTCTTCTTCGGCGATGCTAATTTGGTTGTAACCAGAGAACCCATCCATGAATGAGTACATCTCGTGCCCGACGACCTCTTCCAAAATTGTGTCAGTGAAGGGGATTGGAAATGGGTCTTTAATAGTCAGTGCGTTCAAACACTAAAAGTCGACACATATCCGGATCTGCTCAGATTCCTTCTTTAGAGAAATGATGATCGGTGACACCCAGTTGTCGACTTCTACTTTGAAAATAATGCTTGCTTCCAGTATCTTCTCAAATTCATCTTGTATTTTGGTGGTGTAATTTTTGTTCATCCTATAGGGTCTCTTTCTTACGGGTTGGGCTCTTGGTACGAGAGGGATCCTATGTACACACAACTCCGATAGTATGCCCTTCAGATCCTTGTACGTCCAGGCAAAGGCATCTTTATATTCAATGAAGATTTTAAATGCCGCCGCCTTTAGTACAGGGTCCCAGTCACCATCGACAAGGATCACCTTAGGCTCTTCTTCTTCATTGAGGTTTACTTTCTTCAATTTCGGCTCCTTGTACTTGATCAGTTTGTCTCTTTCAAACTTATGAGCTAGCGTCTCATCCAGTTCTGCCACGCCTTCCTTATACTTGCCGTATTCTGGCGGAAATGTTTGATTGGTGGAGCCCTTGTCTTCTTCCTCTCCCCCCTCTCTAATTTGTAACATGTTGCATTCTAGATGAAAGACTTTGTAATCCTCCATTTTCCAGTGAAATAACCCGTTCAATGAACTGATCTCGTCCTTCGAGCAACTTCCAAGTTCAAGTACACCCTCGGTGTTCAATTCCATCATCTTCCTTTCTTCATCAACATTCGACCCTCCGTCCGATTCTGATCCGGAGGAAGCCAGTTCTTCATTCACAGCTTGGTTCTTCAAATCAATGATGTACTTCTTCCTGTGGCTCTCGATTGAGAGTGTGTTCCTCTTCCAATTATGGTTTGCCTTGGCAGCAATCAACCATCCTCGTCCCAACAATGTGTCGTATGCCTTCTTCTATAGTGGGATGACGATGAAGTTCAATAGGAATTGTTGTGTGCTGATCAAGACTTTCTACGCCATTAAGGTATCGAGAGGTTTGATGCCATGCTGGTTTGCACCTACCAGGTGGAATGTCGGGGGCTGGAGGGTTGGCTTTCCCAAGCACTTCCATGTCTCCTCTGGTAGTACGTTCACCCCAGAGCCTCCGTTGACGATGGTGTTCGAGAGTTTCCTCCCCATGATTTCCATCTGTACAACGACCGACTTCCTCCAGACGTTTACTACAAGTAGCATTGGGTCCATGGCCTCTCCTGCCAGTTCCATCGTACTCTCGGTCGGACCCCCTTGAAGGTTGTCTTCGATGACGTTTGTGAGTGCTACTCTTAGTTGGGGCATTGTTTGCAGAAGGTCTGTTACCTTAATTGGTACCGTTGTGTAAAGCACCTGTCGTATGATATTTTTCTCAGATTTTGACTACAACGACGTACTAGCCGCCTTGAAGGTTCTTCATTCTTTTTCCATTGCCTCTTCCACTTCTGCCCTGGCTTCTTGGAGTCTTTCTTTCTCTGTACGAGGGTCTAGATAAGTGGCCTTCTTTGCCGCGCCCTTGTAATCGCTAGGACCTCCTCGTCGGCCACCTCTAGCATATTGATGTCTTTTTGCTTTAGGCAGTCGGTGTCTTCGTGATCGCTAGGACCACACCATTTGCATAGCCTTCCACCGGCACCTTGATTGCTCTGGCACTCCCTAGCAAAGTGACCCCATTCGTTACACTTTCGACATTGGATCATGGGTTTACCTTTGTTGTCATACTAGATTTTGCTTCTTGGCATACTGTTATTACTTCTTTGATTATTGCGGTAGCTACCAGGGGATGCATGTGGTAGCTACCAGGGGATGCATCGTTGTTTTGAGGCTTCGACAGTGTGGTCAAAGGTGTCGATTGTTCCCCTTGTGCGAAGAACACTTGTGAACTCCTTGTTTTTAGGTTGTATGGGCACTCCTTGATGGAGTTTCCCATAACTTGGCAGATGCCACAAAACATTTTCTTCGGAAAGTTTGCCTTTGTGTGACCTGTTTTGCATTCAATATACCACAATTCAGTCGCCTCCTTCGACCCTTCTTTGTTGGCTTTTAGTTCCTTCATCATTCTCAGCATATCTCAATGGAGAGCTTGTACGGTTTTTGATTCGTCATCACTCTCCCTTGTACTTTCGTCGTCATCTTTCTTTTTCCCTCACGAGGATGTCTTGTTTTCACTCTCGATATTCATCGCACGGTTATATGCTTTAGTGTACGAGGATGGAGGTACCACCTTCATTTTCTTTTGGAGGGAGGGAAATAGTCCTGCAATGAACCACCTCTTCTTCAGACCGTCCATTGGCTGTGTCTCCAGTTTCCCTAGCAACTCCTTGAGTCTATGATTGTATGCTCGTATGTTTTCATTCTTCCCCTACTTTGTGTTATAGATTTTCGCTACAATTTCATTGTAGTCTCTCAAGAGTTTAAACTCCTGCTAGAACGCTCTCTTCAGTGTTCGCCATGATACTTTATGGGTTGCATCTAGTTCGCTAAACCAATTGATTGCTACTCCTCTCAATGTTGTTGGGAATGCTCTCAGCTAATAGTCCACATCGTCTTAGCCGTTGGCTACCCAAATGGTCTCGCATGTCTTGCAATGCTGTACTAGATCTTCTGACCCGTCCCCCATGAACTTCGGTAGCTTCTACCCCTCAGCTAGCGGAGTCACCATCCTTCCCCGATGCCCTCCTTGTGTATTAGACCTGATTGGATTGGTTCTCTCGCAACGTTCTGGTGCATCACTTGCACTCTCGGCCATGTACGAGTCTCTCCCACATCTTCTGTCAGCATCCTCAACAGGCCTCTACCACCTCTTCTTTAGACCGTCCGTTGGCTGTGTCTCCAATTTCCCCAACAACTCCTTGAGTCTATGATTGTAGGCTCATATGTTTTCATTCTTCCCCTGCTT
>VDFB02314165.1:0-22870 GCA_007258455.2 Sequoia sempervirens
GATTCTTTATTAGCTTGAGAGTACAAACATTTAGACCCGCACCTCCATCCACCAAGACTCCTTTAACTTTATTCTTATGGACTAGGACTTCAAGGTGGAGTGCGTGAAACCTTATGAGATGGTTGAGTTGGGAAGTCCTAATCAGAAAATGTTAGGAGATGTGGGGTAGTGATATGTTTGACCATAGCTTGGAATTGATCTGCATCAAGATCCGTGGGGACAGTGGATGAAGCCAATGCTTTTCTTAGGATTTCCCTATGTTGGTGAGATTTTCAGTATCTTCGTGATGGAGATATGGGCAGGGGTCCTTTTTAATTGATCCAAGTTATTATAACCACTAGGTATTGACTTTGGATTGGTGGAGGATGCCTTTAGTGGTCGATATTGTCCCGAAATGGTAAATTTTCCACCACGTGTGGTGACTCCATAGTCAGCTTTGGATCCTTTAATGTTAACAACAATGACCCACTCATCTAAGGATCCAACAACATGGTCGTAAACATGGTTTACATTATTATACTTTTCCTTACCATTGTTGTTTCCCTTATTGTGATCTAGCATCAGCACCAAAGGTTTTGAGACTGATTCCTTTGTGGCTGTTCAATGTTGCGCTTCGGCTGCAGAGGTCTTGAAATCAAATTTTAAGTCTCATGTAGCCGGATATCATAAAAGTCCTTTGGTCTGTGAAACGGTGATGTTTCTCATTGGCACCACAGGCTTCTCACCTGGCCTTTTGTAATTTGCTGGCAAATAGGGATCTTGATAATTTTTCCCAGTACCAACTGCTGCAGAGATAGGGACCCAACGTCTCTCAGCGACATGTGTGTGGTAGGCTTTCGCTTAAGGATAATGGTCTTGAGTTCCCCTTGATTATTCAGGTTATTAACCGCTTGATTGTTGGGTTGTTGTGATGATGTGTTGGCTTGTGTGTTGTTTCGGTTGTTTACTTTCGGTTGTTGATATGATTGTGTGTTTCACCTTGGTGCACTAATAATAACTTTGGCGTCAACCACACCATCGTTAGTGACATTCTTGTTTTTGGCCCACATGCGAGATTTTTCATTGTAACTAGTTGATGGACAGTTGTCTTGATAAGTAGGTGTCCTCCCTTGTGCAATAAGGTTCTTTCGATGTTGAGAACCTTAGGGATCAAATGGTCATATGTTGTGATGCATTGTATTTTCAAATGGAAGGACAAGGTCTCTTCAAGATTGGGGAAGATGGTACCGATTTGTTGTTCTTCTAGCATAGCCCACTTGCTCCTATTGGCCTTGGATCACCATCATTGCAAGAAGGATGCAATTTTTTTCCCCTTGGCTTGTTTTAGAGCAGATAGTTCTACACTCACGTCCATGCCTATGTTGAATGAATAGTTCTATATGAACAAGTCCATAATTTCTTGGGACTTTTTGATTCCAGGAGGAAGGCAGAAGAACCATTCCATTGCTGGTCCAGCCAAACTCTAACGGAATAGTCGCATTAGATAAGAATCAGTGTATGCAACTTCCATACAATGAACATGAAATTCCATGATGTGATCTTCAGGGTTACCAGTCCCACGATATTTGTCAAATTTAGGTATCTCAAACCCTTGTGGGAATGGAACCATCGCAATGCTTCTATTGAATGGATAAGGGCACAAATTCCCTTGTGTTTTTGTTGTTTTTCTAGATTGTAGTTCTAGCACTTGTTGTGAGAGTAATTTGATTTCTGCAAACACATCATTGTGCGGATCGAGTAGTGGGATGAATGTGTTTTGGGTTGGTTTGATTGCTTGAGCTATGGGTAGGTTATTTTGTGTGTTTGTGGGAGGTTGTTGCAAGTTTTTTTGTGCCACCAATGCTTGTTTGTATGCCTGCAATTATTGTTGTGCCAACAACGCTTGTTATTGGTCTTGTTGTTGCTGTTGTGCCAACAATGCTTGTTGTTGGGCTTGTAACTGAGTTGCTTGTTGTTATGCTTGGAATTGTTGCAAAGCTTGTTGATAAGGTTGTTGTTGTAAAAAATATTATGCTTGAGTTTGTTGTGCTTGATACTGAGCTTATTCCTGAGCTTGATCTTGTTGGGCGGCCTGTGTGGCTTGGGTAACTTGTGCGACTTGTGCAGCTTGTGTGGCTTGTGCAGCTTGGGCAACTTGGGCAGCTTGGGCGGCTCATTGTTGTTGTAATAAAGCTTGAACTTGCACTTGGGCAGCCTATTGTGCTTGATATTAAGCTTGTGTCTAGGCTTGAGCTTGTTAAGTGGCTTGTTGTGCAGCTTGTGTGGCTTGTTGAGCGGCTTGTTGCACAACTTGTGTGGCTTGTTGAGCTTGAAATTGTTGGAATGCTTTTTTATAGGCTTGTTGGGTAGCTTGCAATGTGATGTTGTATTGATTTGCTACATTTGGATTCAATGGTGGAGGTGGAGGATTCAGAATGGTGTGACGAGATTTTGTTGAGGTGGTTGTTGAGATGTTGTTTGAGTGATGATAAGGGGTTGTGTGGTGGATGGTGCGGTTGATATGCTAGGTCCTTGGGAGACCACATTTTAAGGTGTTATAAATCGTGTAGTGATTGATTGTGTTGTTTGGATTAGTGCCACCTAGTGTTGCGATGTCGGTGGTATGCTTGGAGGATTTGGAATGTTGATTTGATTCATGATCAAAGGATTATTTTTGTGTGTATGAAAATTTGTCTGTTATAAAGGATTCAAAACACATTCAATAAAACATTATATCAAAGAGACTGAAAGAAGATTAAACAAACTCTCATGGCAGCTTCTTCGAAGTCATTCTATTGCTCTCTATCTCCAGTGTTTCGTTGATTCAAGTTGCTCTCAGATTTCGTGTGCCAAGCTCAACAAAATGGACTACTGGAGAATGAGATTTAAACTAAAATGCATACTATGCTAAAATGCAAGATTATGTTGTGCTATGATCAGATTATTGCTAAGACATGATTATTGATAAAATGCTAAAGATGCAAAAGCGTAAGTGTAATTGCGTATGCGTGTTCGTATCTAACCAATGCTTGGATTTGCACATGTATTTAAAGAGTTTTTGAAAGAACCTGATTGGCTGTCATGATCAATGGTTGAGATCAAGCTTGTCAAGATGAACAGTGAGAATTTTTTTGAAAGGTGAGAGAGAAATAAAAGGTTTCCTCTTTCTTCAAATTTTTCATTCAGATCCGAAGGAAGGTTGCCATTTGAAGAATGAGTTGGGAATCAATTTCATAATTAAATAAATTAATTTATTTAATTATATGTGAGGATGAAATTAGAAGTTTACATAATTAAATTAGTAATATTTAATTATGTGTGAGAGATGAATTTAGAAGTTCGCATAATTAAATAATTAATATTTAATTATGTGTGAGAGATGAATTTAGAAGGTAATTATGTGTGGAGTGAGAAAAGGTATTAAATTAAATATTTATAATATTTAATTTAACTATGAGATGAAGAGGGTGTTCGGAGGAATATTCCATTATTTGAATTCAAATATTCAAATTTAGAATAACATGATAATTAATATAAATAAATTATAAAATTTATTTTATTTAATTAAGAGGAATGTGGAAGATGGTAATAATTAAATAAAGTTATTTATTCAATTACGGTAGAAGAATTATAAAAGTGAACAATATAAATAAATAATTAAATTTATTTATATGTAGATGACTTTAGAAGATTAATTAAATAATTTATATTTAATTAATTAACAAGCTTGATTAACCATGACCCTTTTTAGAAGTATACAATTTTCATTTGGTTGATTGATAATTGGTAAAGGGGGTTGCCCCAAACCAAGGATTGGTGTGGATGTTGATGGTAGAGGGGGAAATGGTGGGAAAATAGGTGGTGGATTTGCTTGAGAAAGTGATGATGAGGGATCAAAGATTCCCCCTTGTCCAAATAGACCCACTTGTCCTTATGAAGTCATGGGGAGAGAGACTTGTGTGTCAAGAGAATATGTTGGTGATGAGGCGAAGGTGGATGGATTGTTGGTGTCATGGAAGATGAGTGTGACGTATGGATGCTTTGGATCTTGAGGAATGGTATTTGGTAGACCCGAGATGGTGTTTGCATCCAATTCTTGGTTATTTACAAGGGGATGTGTTTGAAAAGTGTGAAGCAATGAACTTCCCTTGGTAACCATAGGTTGACTTGGAGCATGAGATGATGTTGGTTGTGGGATGTGTTGGATGACATTTTGGAAAGAAGGTGTGAATCATACCAGTGGCATATTCCCAAGAGGTTGTTCCAAAATAGTGCTCACATCATAATTAGAAGGGAGTTTAGCTCCTTCTTTTGCTAATGCTAACATGTATTGTGAGGGGCTAAGTCTCAACATTGTGTTGACAATTTTGTGGTTATTAGGATTTTGGACTATCTCCATGATTTCATCTTGAGTCATTCCTAGGACATTGTTGGTGACATCCTCCACTTGGAAACCTCCCTCTTGAAGATCTTGTGGTAGTTGAGGAAGGTTGAGTGGGGGATTGTTAGATCCGATGGGGTTGATTTCAGGTGCAGTTTGACTCAAGTCACTTGAAGTGGATGTTTCTTTGTTTGTTTCCATGTTTTTCTTGTGTTGAGATCTAGTTTGGACCATAAAATAAGGATCAACTTTCAGGAATATGGGAGGTGAACCTCTAACTCCTTAGGTTGGTCTAAACTTTAGGTACAAAAAATAAATCTAAGATTTTAAGGATCAAATGATGGTGATGAGATAAATGAAAGATGGACGATGTGAATGATTGAACTCTTAAGGAACCTTGGAGGGATACTAGACTTTAGGACTTTTTTGGATTTTGGATTTGATTTGGATTTTAAATGGACTTTGATTTGAATTTTGGATAATGAACTCATAAACCCCAAGATGTTGGATGTTACCTTGGAATAAACTTGTCCACAAAGATGATAATTTAACTAAGTGTATGAAGAAGGATTCATCCACACACAATTAGCCAAATAAGATGATTTTTTAATTTTGATTTGAAGGATTTTCCAAAAGTCTAGTATGAAGGATTTTTCCAAGATTCTAAGAGTTGTTTGTGAGATGGGATTTGATTTGATGTTTTGGGATGGATGAAAGTGTTGATTTTGATCCTAGGTGAACATAGAGAGACTTTTGTTTACAAGACCTCAGTATTGAAGAACATGCTATACTTCTAAGAACTTTTTCAACCCTAAGTGAGATACTCAAAATGTTGGAAGAGAGCTGGATTTTGACAATAATAAAATGAGTACAAGTTTGGGTTATCTTTTGATGCACATTTGTAAAAGTTATACACCAATCTTTCTCTAACTTGATAAAGCATAGACTAGCGTTTCTTGAGATTTCTTGGACTAAGACATTTGTGACAATTGATATACTTTAGTTTTCAGATTTTGATCTTGAGGGAAATCATTTGAACAAACACATGTGTGGGGTTCAATTGTCTTTTATCTTTGCTTTATGGATTCTTTTTACCACAAACACTTTCTTGCCTATCTTTTCAAAATGAATGTCTATGTCTCAAGTTCTTTTCATCCCACAAGGTCCATTATGTGGAAATCAAGAGAATCAAGGCAATAGTTCCCTAATGTTGACTTTAGGGAGAGAAAATTGAGATATAGGCCCAAATATTTAGAAGCCTCTGAGGATAGGATCCTTAGGGACAAGCAATAATACTTGAACTTTTCAAAGGTATTTTCTCTTCCTAAAGGGTTTGAAATTTTGATGACCTTGTTGAATGTTTTTTTTCAAGATTTTGGATTTCAAACAATGTGTTTGTAATTGACTCATAGATTTCACAACCCTAGGATAGAAAAGAAAAATATTTTTTAAATTCCCACTTGGATTTCTCCAATTGCGCTTATTCAGAGCGAATGATTAGAAGCTTGATCACACTGGCTCCCCTCCACAACACTCACTTCTATGGTTCATCCAAGCTTTGAGTTCTCACGAATCTCCCATGACAAACTCTTCATCACTACAAAGAACCGTAAGTATGTGGGATGACTTCAGAGATCTGACCTCCTGACACCAATAAATAGTAGGGATTTTTGGCTTCTACACAAAGGTTCATAATAAGTGCATCCAGTTTAGGGGGTGCAATGATAAACTCCTTGTGAGAGATCTCCCAACCCTTAGAACAAGGGATTTATGCATCATAAAGATACTGGGGGAGATTTATCATGCACTGCTTCCCATTGTTTACGATTTTCATCGTAACAACAAATTTATATAGCGATTTGGAAGAGCTTGGCTTTATGCTCGTTAGTGCTTGGGTTGTTCCCTTGGGATAATTACTTTTTTCCCACCAAGGAAGTCCCTCTAAAGGTGAACAATAGTGAGTAAGTACATCCGTAGTTTGATCATCTTTGTTCGCATGAACAAAGATAGAACACACGCTATGCCTTTTCTCACACTAGCAAGATTTGTTCAATTTAAAAAACCCAAATTTGAAATGTGGAGGCAATATTTTAGACAACCTAATGCCACTAAAATGCTTTTGATTCTCAAGATTGTCATGAAGCACGAGAGAAGTGCATACACATTTGAATGACAAGATTTTTTAAAGAAGATTACAAAACAAAACAAACATGAATTCTTTTTAGTCCTCAAAGGCAATAAATGAGTTCTTTTTATAGCACCAAATTTGAGTGTGAAGTTGATTGTTCAATTTTAATCCAAACTCAAAATTCTTGTAAGTATCTAAGGTTCAATTTTAACCAACTTGAAAAAGCTTGAGTTGTAGGTTAATTTTAAGCCCAAATTGAATATAGTTGATCCTAGGAAATGAATTGCAGAAATTAAAGCCCAAGATTATCACAAACAGCATTAAAAAATGCTTTTAAGATTTCAAATTTTGATCCTCCTCTGCTTCTTGAAAATGTGACACTAGATTGCAAATGGGGCACTGAAAAGCGAAGGCGGCACTCTGGTAAATGCCAAAGCGATGCTCTACAAAAACATAGAGCGTGAATGCAGTAGAATTACAAAAGTGGCACTCTACGGTAAAAATGTAAGACATAAGACAAAGAGTACGTATGCGGCGGTAGATCAAAAGTAGCATGATAGAGGCGTGCATATGTGACGTGACACAACGAATGCGGTGTTGTATGTCAAAAGTGACACTCTGCGGTGTCACATTTATAGAAAGGCTGCATCGTGTTCCTGTACCTACAAAAAATAGGAAAATCAAGTGAAATTTATCATTTTAAGTTGATCACCCCTCCTTCTAGCGCCAAAATGTTAACACCAAACCTGCACAAACTAACACGAGATCTTCAAACATGTTAGAAAATCAAATATAATGTTCCTTATGGGATTCTTTAGCCAAATTCAAGCGAAAAAAATAAAATAACAAGAAACTAATGAAAGATAACATGTAACTCAAATTGAACTAGCTAAACCTCCATCCCATAGAGGGAGTGGTGCTCCTTTGATGTGGAAAGAAGCCCTTTCCCAATCCCTTTGATAAGATTGATGATTTGTTGATGATCCAAGAGTGAAATTGACTATAATTTAGCTACAATGCTTGAAAATGATGAAAAGCTATGGACTCAAATGACTATAATGAAAATGCATGAAGTTGTGGATCCATCTTATGAAAAGGATGCCTCTATTTATAGAAGCCAAGGGTTGAAGAATGGAGGAATTGGTGAATGTGGGATAAATTGAGAGCCAATGAGAATATGCCAAGTGTCACAATTCTATTGGAGGAAGTTGCAACACATTTTGGGAAATGTGTGAGTGGAGGAGGATGGAAGAGAAGTAAATGTTGTTGGTTGAGAATTTGAAATTGGTGTAAGAGGAATTGAATGAGAGTTGAGAGGATGTAAGAGTATTTGAAAGGTTGTAAGAGAAGTTATTTCAGATGTGAAAGGTTTTTTGAAAACCTTTGGAGGGAAATTGAATAAGAGGTGGTTGAGAGGAATATTCCTCATAATATGCCTTTGTGAGGATAATTGAGGAATTAGATAATTAGAAGAAATTGATTTTATGTGCAACCTAGTTAGTTGACCATAGTTGATTTAACTCTTGAGGAGTTAAAAGCTGGAGAATTTGATAATGATGATTAGAAAACTATTTTAGGATTAATTAATCCAAATTAATTAATTGGAGTGAATTAAGAGATGTGAAATTTGATTTGATTAGTTTTTAATCAAATGGGAGGATTAGGAGAGGTTTTAATTAAATGATTTTATTTAATTAAATATGATGAAAATTAGTTAGAAGAAGGGTGAATTAATCCAATAAATTTAATTATTTGATTAATAGTTGAATTTGCTAAATTTAATTAAATAATGTTGATCATTCAATTAATTGATGAATTTGAGATGATTTAGGAAGAAATGGTGTTAGTTGATCAGAATCATATATCTAGTATTAATCGAAACTTTTTCGGTGTCTATAGAAAGTTAGAAAAATGGTTGAAGAGATAGTAGAGGAAATGGGCATCTCTAAGGAATAAATGTAGTATGCAAGGGAAAAAGTTAAGGGAGAATATAGTGTTGCAAGAGGGTCCAGAAGGATAAGAAAATCTAGTAGGATAGCTATCACTCCTCCTTCTATCCATAAATTCTCTAAGACTAAGCAACCTGTTGGAGAGAAAAGTAAAACAATTGTTAGTCCTTTAGTGAAGGAAAAATCCCCTATGTTTGTGCATATGACAAGGACAAAGAAGAAGAAGGCTACTTTGGTAGCATCGCCTACCACCCTTGCAAAGAAAAGACAAAAGAAAAAGGCAGTAAGAGAAAAGATTGCAAGTATCAATGTAGTAGTAGAAGAAGAAGAGGAAGGACCACAATTGGTCCACAATAGAAGTGATGCTTTACAAGGTGAAGCCAGTGCTAAAAGAAGAAGGTTTGACATAATTGACACAAATAGTGAAGAGGAAATCGAAGAAGAAAAGAGGAAATTTGTTGTGCATATGAGGTAAAAGAAGAAAGAAGCCACCAAGAAGGCTTCTTTGAAAAATAAGAAGAGTGCAAAAAAGACTCCATATGAGAGCAAAAAGCAAAACAATCAAAACTGGTAAGGCCTTACTCTCCTATTAAATTAGAATCTTGATTCAACAATATTTTGTAGAATGAGATGTTAGGAGAGACTGCAGCCCTGTACAAAGAAGTAGATGAGGTGGATAAGGCCACCATTGTTGAGGCAATTATCAAGTACATTATTGTCCTTGAAGTTGATATGAGAAACATTAGTAAACAAATACCTAAAAAAAATTGGAATATTTTGATAGAGAGAAGGAAAGAAGTTGTAGAAGAAGAATCAAGGCTAAGAGAAGAAGCATTGGAGATGATTAGTGCTCCTCTCTTTGAGGAAAACAAAGCCACTTTAGCCACAGTATTCAATAAGGAACTTAGGACTAAGAAATGGGTGACAACCCTTATGGGTAAAGATCAAAATTATCTTGAAAGAATTAGAAAGGAAAGCATTGAGAAAGTAGAAGAGATGGCACAAAAGCTAGGAATGACACTAGAGAATAAAGAAGTGAATGTGGAGACCCCTACTATGGAACAAAATATTGAAGGTGATGTGAAGATATATGATGCTCAACATGAGCATGATGCAAATGATGATGTTTCATAGGATAATACACCTTCCAAAGTGGAAGTTATGACAAAAAGGAGTGTTGAGGAAGCAATGATCAAAGAATACATTACAAAGGAAGATACTCCTCTAGTACCAGAAGAAAACATTATTCCTCTAGTTAACACAGAGAACCCTATAGAGGAAGAGAATACAAAGAAGAATGATGATGATGAGAATGCATTTGAAGATGCACAAATAGAAGAGGAAAAACCAAAAAAATCCAGAAATACTGAAGAAAAGGACTCAAAGGGAAAGGTTGTGGAGACTACAAAGCCTTTTGGTGAATCCTTCGATTCCTCCAGAGATTCCTTGAAGAATCTACTAGGTATATAGTTGAATTTCCAACCTGTTGTTTTCTTCTCAATTTATGGAACTATTAATGTAACATGGCAATATAGATCTAAAAAAGATCTCTCCCCTCCACAAGCTACAGTTGGGAGATGTATTTCATGCATCTGCACGAAACGAGATCATAGAGACTCACTAGAAGAGTGCAAAATTAATGGAAGAAGTAGTTAAGGCATTACATGAGGTCATACCTGGAGCAAACATTTATACATCTCTCTTTGGTATGGAAAAATTAAATCTTTTAACTGATTCTTTTAAATAATATGCATCTAGACTTAAGGGAGAAGTATAAAAAGAGGTAGAGAAGAGATTACATAATAAGAAGATGATGGAAATCTCAGAGAAGTGTGCACTTGCACACAAAAAGTTCTCAAAAATGGTGAAGAATGGATAGATTTGTGTGGATGAGGTGAAGGCCTTGTTCCAATATTGCATGAAGTGGCCTAGAGCCACACAAAGTATAAAAAGTGAGATCAAATCTATTGAGTCCTAAATTAGTAGAGCCTCCAGTACATATGATTTGGCATTGTACTTGTTTGGAAACACAAGAAACACTATTGAAGATATGCATAAGAAGTTTTCCAGCTGCAAGATCAAAGGGAAAATGTCATCTTATAGTTTGGATAAATAAAGGACATGGCGAATGACAAGTTTATACTTGTATCAAGTGCCCTTTTGAGTGCCAATAAGGCTATGTAGATGAACTAGGTACCTAACACTCTAGAATAATGAGAAGACATATTAATGGAGCTTGAAATGTAGTGCAGGTTGCTTGGTCCAGCATTAAAGACATGGGAAATGGCAAGCAAGCATGGAAGATCCATCTGCAGAAGTTGCAAGTGTCAACCTCCTCCGATTGACATATTTCTTATCTTTTATGCATTTCAATTTTTTCAGTTTTTAGATTCTTTGTAAATATGTGGGGCATATAGAGTAGTTTCCTATACATATTTTTGGTTTTTCACTCTGGTATATGAGTCAAGGGGAGTCAATTCTACCTTTCCAATTTGTACATATGCACATATTTCCCAAGGGGAGATCCAGTGAATGTCAGAACAGTTGGTAGATGTGCCCTTTGCCCTCGATGTCAAAGTGGGAGAATGGTTTGGAGAATTTTTGGCATGTTTCCATCAATGACAAAGGGGGATATTGTTGGAAGAATGTCATTGATGTTGTTGTTGGCAGCATGAGCATGAGGGATAAGCACATGGTATATTACTATATATTTCAGTGTTGTCATTGATGTCAACATTACATCTTGATATGAAGACTTTGGTGTAGATATTTTTTGGTTGATCCTAATAGGTCTTGAATTTATTATGGTATACAATTTTGCAAGATGGTTTGATCTAGAGAAGTCAATTGTGTTGGAAATTGACTAAGTGTCAATTCTACTAATTCAGATGATAGAGCATTCATTTTTGAGTCCACACTAGTCCACAATTGAAGTTTTTACTTTGTGCTTCTAACATTATTTTGTTGGTTGTTAGAAGTATCTGATTCCAAAATTTTATCATGTTTTGGCTTCTAGTTTGAGAGATCTAAGTAACATAAGTTCGGTATGGAAGTTTACAATTATTTTATGTACAATGCACTTGAGTAGGAGAGTTTGCACTTCTTTGTGGATAAGTTTTTGGCTTTATGCTTTTGAGGATAAGTTGACAGATGGCAATAGTGTGTGAATTATAGTTTGCATCGAGTTTAGAGGCCACATGTTTGAATGTGGATACACAATTGAATAATTTTGGTATTAGGTCTTTTGCGATGCTGACCTAATAAGTGTAAAGGTATGCAAAGATTAAATAAGTGTTGTGGTCTTATGTAGGATCTATTATAGGTCCAAGTTATGCAAAGATTAAATAAGTGTTTGAAGTGTGTGTGGAAAGGATTGAAGCTGACAAGTTATGTTTTGAATATTACATCTAATTAGGTTGCCTAATTGATGTTATGCTTGAAGAGGATATATATGTTAGATATTTTTTAGTGTTTTGGGTGGTGTCATGAATGTTGTGAATGTCCTACCTGTGAATATTATCATAGTAGTGCAAATTTAAGTTGTGAATGTTGAGTAGAAGATTAAAGAGATGTGAATGTAGAGGAAAGGAAAGTGTTAGATCAGAATCAGATGAAGTGTGTAAAGTCAATTTATTGAGATTCATTAGAACTGCATTTCATGCATATGATAGATGCAATTGTAATAGTTCAAAATAGGTTGTGAGCCACCATCTCTCTTCTATATTTTTCTTTGTGAGAAGTGAGTCCAACTATAGTGAGCACTTTTGTACATATACTATAATCGGTTATAAAAATTTGTGAGCTAATTCTCATTGTGGTTTTTCCCATTTTGGGTTTTCCACGTAAAAATACTAGTGTTCAAGTGTTATGTGGTGTTGTTGATGTTTCATGATTCCTTTCTTTATTACAATTGAATATTATTTGGTGATTGGATGCTTAAAGTTTGAATTTTATTTAAGAGAATACTAATTCACCCCCCTTCTTAGTATTTTGTGTGTTGAACAGTAATTCATATGCAATTGCTTGTAAAGCATTGCCATCTTATCTAGCTTGACATTGCAAAAGTGGTCAATTTAGTAATTTCACAATTCTATTGACATGAATCAAAATGCAAGAGGACTTCAAAAGTATCAAATAAATAATCTCCTACATTATAACTAAACGAATCTAATCTAATTAAGTGTTCATTTTTTAAAGTATTTTCAATCCTGAGACAAGAAATTTGTTTGTGTCATTTATATTTATCAACATCTATAGTATTTTCTATTTTTTAATTATAAAATTGGTTTATCAATAAACAAAAAAAAATTGATATAGAACAAGAAACATTTGTGATATAACACAAGAGAGGGGTACATATTGTGGAGATAACTAGAACTATGGGCAATTTATTGACACTAAGTTGTTTCCCTCGTCTTGCAAGGTGGCTAATTGCAAGAAATTTTATAAATGTTAGTTTTGATAAGTCTCCAATGTTTGAAGATCTAAATAAATAATATCTTGGATTAGTAAGAGGGTACATGAGTAGTGTAGGAAATTGTATACCCTTTAAAATTAATCTTCTAATTTTCCAAATTATGCATTCCAAAGCCTTATTATTCCCATTTTCCAAAAGAGAAATTGGCATTTAATTAATGCAATTCATATTTTAATCACCTTAAATCATGTGTGTCCTAGACTTCTAAGCGAGGACCCATTCGCCGGTCCCCTTTAAGTCCTAGGATCCATTTTTAAATATATTTTTGATGATCTTTTAATGATTCAAATTCAATACGTAATTGTTAGATTTTGGAATCTAATTATCAGGAAATTAGATTAATGCCTATAAATACAATCTTTTTATCAATTCAAATTTAAGCATTCTAACACACTTTATGAAACCATTCAAGAGTAGATTTATCAATCATTTGTTGCACAACATTCAAGATCCTAACATCATGTTTAAGCTTATGTGTGTTCATGTCATCTTATGAAAGCTAATATGCATTGTTGATCCTAAAAGTATCCAAGAATTTTCAAGTGTCCAAATCCATCAAGCAAAGAAAGATCAAGTCCTTAGAGTGATGTGTTTGACTTTAGTCCTCTAAGGGAAGCCATTGAAGGTTTGGTGAGTTGTAGCAAGCAAGTGTTCATTCATCATTTCCTTTCCATTGTCAGTATTCTTCTATTAAGGTTTAATTACCAAATATGGGGTTTGACTAAGGAAAACCCCCATTCAAACACAACAAATTTTCCCTCTTTGTATGTGCAAATTATAGGTTGAAGAAGGATTGAAGATCTTGAAGAGCATGGTGATATTGAGAGAACAATGAGACATGTATTATATATATATATATATCAAGTGGAATATTTAGACAAACTTATTTGTTAAAGAATATTTATAAATATATATATATGAATATATATATATATATACATATATATATAAATAGCGTTAAATGCTATATATATATATATACGAATGGTTGATTTATAGAATATATGCCATGGTCGATATAATGAGAATATAGCGCTACATGTAATAGCATAATGCTAAGTATTAAACCACATATATCATTATTAATAACAGGTGATGGAAATACATAAGTATAAATTTGTTGTGCAAAGTTTATTCAATAAAGAGTTGTGCACCATATAATGTAACGTGATGAGTCAAACATAAAGCACCGTTATAATGAAGGACGTCGACGCATTGAGATATGTCAAATGCTTTGGCTTGGACCAAGTTGACTATGTAAAATGCAACCAAATAAAGTCTGACTTATTCCTCTGTATTAACAACAAGCTTGTAAATAGGAAATGCGATTAATAGTTGGTGTCATGTTATGAATTTTGTGTTTCTTTTAGAAGTCTTTTTAGCCTGTAAGTCGATTACCAAATTGAAGCATATGCTTTATGAACCATTCAAACTATTGTTGGCAAGCATTGAGTCAAACTGATGTCTTGTTTGAGTGAGTATTGAGATAGAAGTCTGCCATCTTTTTATTATTAAGCTGTGTCGATGGTATTAGGTTGAGAATTGTCATATCATAAGCCTTATTTTCAGCATGTAGATGTTAGTTTTTGGGTATAAATATGAGGCATTCTCACCTCATTTGGATACACTTCTTCTATGCATCATTACGTTGCTCCATTTTGCTGCATTTTCATTGAGAGATTCTTATTTTGTTAAGAGTTATTGTGAGGAAACTTTACTGAGAGAATTGAGAGGGATTTTGTGCTAAGATGATTTTAAGAGGGGTCCAAGCTTGGGAGCCAATGAGTTAATTGGAATAAGCAATTAATAGGCATGGGACTCTATTCTCTTCATGTTTTATCTTTTATTTGAAAGATTGATTGCCTTGTGTGTTTAAATTGGAAATTGCATTTGTTTGCTTGAAATAGAGTTATAATCTATTTGCTTATAGGAAAGGAAAAGACTTATTGATATGATTTCCTTTTAAGTGTTTGTACTTACTCCATATTAAGGAGTGATTGATTATCATGTATAGTATTACATACTAGGATTGATGAAATGGGAATAGCTTATTAAGTTAATTTGTAGACTTAGAAAGCTCAAATGTTATACCCAGGATTAGAATATCCATTGTAGGGGGTAACTTATGCTTTTTCTTATGCATTATTTTTAGAGATACCATTTTGTTTTAGGCAAATGGAATAGGTTATTTCTGAGGTTACTGACTACCTATTGAAGGAAATTACCTATACATAGTTTATAATGGCCTAAAGTCAAGTCGAGCTAGAGTAGCGTATGTGAATAGGATGATTGTCACTTGAAGTACTGAGTGAGAATACTTTGGCCACAATAGTGTGATTTCCTTTGGCTCTAGTATCAATTCACTATGTTCCTTTTTATGCATGTTGATTCAAGATTGTAGTGTCTACAAGTTCTAGTTATGTAGGGCACAACACTAAGCTCAGAGCGGTTGTCGTTATGAGGTTACTCCAATATCTTTATCGAAGGGAAGGGCCATCTATCTGATGATAGATGTGTGGGGGATTGCATTTGACTCTGTGGTTAACCGAAAATCACTTGATGATGCTTCTCCTCCTTAGCTGGCTACCAAGATTTGAAAGGGGATTCCTGGACCATCTATATTTATTGCTTTCAAGCTCGCTTGAGCTATGTATGTACTTTGAATACAATCGATGAAAAAATTGTATCATGGGGAATATTACATTGAAAATTAAATCAATGAATGGAATTTGTTATGTCATTTATGCTCATTTGTTCTCCTTTGGATTTTTTTTTTCTAGCAATGGTTATGAAACATAGTTTATTTACTTAAAAGTAAAAACATAGGAAATTTACTTGTGTGAACAATTGGCATGTTACACATGTAATCAAAGCTACTCGGTTTAGCTCTGAAATCTATGTGCTCACCATACTTTCCATCCAACATTGAATGCGACTTATGTTTGGAAATTCTTGTGCTAGGATGGTGTGTCTTAGTTTAACTGCAAGAAAGTCAGTTATCGGGGATGAGCGCTACCTGAAAGCCAAGAAGGAAAAAGAGGCCATTGTTTGTATGATAAAGGGTACCAACTATGATAATGTTGTTTGGTTAAGCAATACCGAAGCTTTTACTCATGCTCTTTCTCAGAATAGCAAAGTAAAGAGAAGGATGAAGGAGGAGGCCAATTTCAACTATCTACCTCCAGTTTCACTAGCAAAGTCTAATTCCTTATCACTTTTTAGGGATATGCCCTCGAAAGGGAGTGTCAGTCCAACATTCATATTTAGAGACCCTAGAGTCCTTCCTATGTTGAAAGTGATTGTGATTTCCTAAATTGATGAATTAGATGGCTATGTACCCCACAACTATGTATCGTATGATAAATCTAAAGGTTATTACCCATTTTGGGATAGATATGAGCAAATGAGAGATGAACAAAAAATTGAGGGGTATACCCCGTTGAGTTATGTTTTAGAGAGTGAATTCGAGGGATATTTTCCACTTGACTATTTGAATAGTCACTCTATGTAAATTAAAAGGATATTGAGATCCTCTTGAATAATAAAAAGCATGTCTTTATCAAAAGCTTGTGCTCAAATCTTAAGTGAAATTTCTTTTATGTACAAATGAATGCTCACTTAAATGTTATTCATATGATAATAGGAACATGATTGAATCTAATAAAGATGAACCTTCAGAAATAACCCTTTTTCTTGCAAAGGATGGTGAGAACAAGGACTAATCCTGGAGGGAGTCAAGAAGTCAAACAAGGTTCGGAGGCTGTTGAAGCTAAATTGGATCAAATTTTGGCTATCATTCACAAAATAGATGCAAGGTTGGGAAATCTTGAGCGAGAAGTAAGGGAAAAAGATAGAGTAGTATAGGAAGTTCATATTAATGAAAAAGTCCCTATCAATGAAGATGAGGGAGAGAATTCTCACAATCATGTTCAAACCCATGAACATGAGAATGAGATATCACACTCTCAATATAAAGGAACTAGTAGGAAGCCTTTAGCTATTGAACTTTCTAGGGACATGAGGAAAATAACCCCACCAAAATTTGAAGGTAGCACCAGCAAGGAAGAAGTTGAGCCATGGTTAATTCAGATGGAAAAATATTTTGAGATTAGAAACTATTTTGAGGTCATGAAAGTAGTATGGGGAGCCTATCAGTTAGTGGGAGAAGCCTAACCAGTGGATGAACAAGAAAATGGAACTTGAGCTTAGTTCTTTGAAACTTACATGGAACAAGTTTGTGGAAATATTTCAAAAAAGATGGCTACCCCAACTCTTTTACGACCAGAGACTCACTAATTTTCAAAACCTGAGATAGGGAGAGATGTCATTAAATGAGTATTGGGAAAAGTTCACCCGACTGTTACGGTATGTACCAATGTATCAAAAGGATTCAAATTTCTGCATAAGGAAATTCATCATGGGGCTTAATAGCCAGATTGACGGTGAGGTAGATGTTCATGGTCTAGCCACTATGGACCTAGTTTATGAGAAGCATGTTCAGAAAGAGCAGAAGCTCAAAGCACTCTCCATTCACTAAGAGAATAGGAATCATAAGAAGTTCCCAGGAGCTCAAGTTAAACCAACTCCAAGGAAGTTTGAAGGAGTGCAATATTTTCATAAGCAAGGGGATAAGGGACCCCAAAATAATGGAAGAGAATCAGGGAGGGAACACAAAAGGAATAATTTCAATGGTGGTAATGCTAACAATGCTGGAAGTAATGCTAGTAAACCTAGAGAACCTACAAGGAAGAAAGAACTAGCAATGAGATGCTTCACATGTGGTGGAGACCACATTGCTATAAATTGTCCCAATAAGCCTTCTGGGTCACAACCTTATGGAAACCCACTTCCTTCCTAGCAAATGGTGTTCCAATAGAAGATTCATGCTACCTTGGACGATCGTCAAGTAGAGTATCAAGTTACTCCAGTGGAGACTCTAGGTATTTTATTTGGTTTTCCTATTTTCATACTTATAGATACTGAAGCTACTAAATTTTTTGTTTCAACTAGAATAGCAAAGCAAATATCTAAGAAAGTTGGTTATATGACAAAGTCATGGGTTGTATAATATGCAAACCAGATAAAAGCAATGGTGGAACAATGTTTGTTTGAAGCTAGAATTGAACTACCTTGTTTCTTTATGGAGGTAAACCTATATATAGTGCCCTTAGGATCCTATGGTGTTATCTTAGGAATGAAATGGCTTTGGAAGCATAGAGCCAAGGTAGACTGTCATGCCAAAATAATAGAATGCTTGGATGATTTAGGTAACCAAGTGATGTTGCAAGGGATACCTAGGGAAGTCAAGTTGTGTCAAATATTCGCCATGCAACTGCTTAGAGCTAAGAAGAAAGGATGAAAGATCTTTGCAATAAATATGGAAAAGCTTAAGGAATATAAGGAATTTATTTCTCAAGATGG
Organism: Sequoia sempervirens; assembly: GCA_007258455.2. NCBI lineage: Eukaryota > Viridiplantae > Streptophyta > Pinopsida > Cupressales > Cupressaceae > Sequoia > Sequoia sempervirens. Next base: position 18,336 of record VDFB02314165.1, read on the forward strand.
TATTAACAATTGTGGGCCACAGGATTACCATGAGATGTAAGAAGGTGAAATGATGGAAACTAGAGAAATGGATATGGAAAGATATCCTAGATCTTATGAAAGTTTGCAGATGTGTTTCCAAAGGAACTACCTACACTACCACCAAAAAAGATATTTGATTTCTCCATTGATATAGTGCTAAGATCGAAACCTGTTTCCAAAGTGCCTTAAAAAATGGCAACAATTGAGTTAATGGAGCTTAAGGCACAGTTAGATGAATTGTTATCTAAGGGATTGATAATATACCCAATGTATCACCCTAGGGAGCGCCAATAATTTTTGTGAAGAAGGGTGGTACATTGTGATTGTGCCTAGATTATCAAATGCTTAACAAAGCTATAGTAAAGAACAAGTATCCATTGCCATGCATGGATTACCTTTTTGATTAAATGCGGGGAGTTGTTGTGTTTTCTAAGATTGATCTACAATCTGGATACCACCAATTGAGGATCAAAGATGAGGATATTTTTAAGACTGCATTCAAAACCAAATATGGGCATTATAAGTTTACAATTCTACCATTTGGACTAACTAATGTGTCAACAACATTTATGAGCCTAATGAACAACGTGTTTAGGGATTGCTTATATAAGTTCGTTTCGGTTTTCTTGGATGATATCCTAATATATTCCAAGAATGAGGAGGATCATTGCAAGCATTTAGAGATAGTTCTACAACGATTGAGAGAACATAAGTTGTATGGGAAACTCTCTAAATGTACCTTCTTTCAAAAGAAAGTGCAGTATCTTGGACATGTGATTTCAGCTGATGGTATCTCAGTTAATCCAGCCAAGATCAAGGTAGTGCTAGAATGGCCAATTCCCAAAGATGTCTATAAGGTAAGAATTTTTATGGATTTTGTAGGATATTATAGGAAGTTTATGGAAAACATTTTTAGAATTAGCCTTTTCAATTATATCTTTGTAGAGTTAAGGGAAGAAGTTTGAGTGGACAAAAAAATGCCAAGTAGCATTTAATCTACTCAAGGAGAAGTTGACTACTGCTCCAATTTTGAAAGTACCAGATCTTGGTGGTGACTTCACTATTATCATAGATGCATCGGGAGAAGGTTTAGGTGGAGCCTTAATGCAAGAAGGGCAAGTAAGTACTTGTGAATCAAGGAAGTTGAAAACCTATGAACAAAATTATGCTTTGCATGATTTAGAGTTAGTAGCAGTGGTTCACGCATTGCAAATGTGGAGGCATTAACTGTTGGGAAAGCCCTTTGAGATGAAAATTGATCTTCACTGTTTGAAATATCTATTTACTCAACCTAATTTGAATGCACGACAAAGAAGATGGTTGGATTTGATATTTGATTATGACCTCAATATCAACTACATCAAGGGAAAATAGAATCGAGTTGTTCATGCCTTAAGTTGTAGATGTCATATTGCCTCAATAGTGACAATCTAAATCAACTTTAAAGGCCAAGTATTGCAAAAATGCAAGGAGGATGAGTACTCCATGGAAGTTAAGCAAGCACTCACAAGTAATTTGCAAGATGTGAGGTATGAGGGATTTCACTTTGAACCCAATAGATTGCTTAGGTATAAGGGAAGAATGTATGTGCCTGACTCTGAAGAGTTAATAAATATTGTGTGTAAAGAATTCCATGAAGCACCATACTCTGGACATCCTGATGTGACAAAAATGTTGGCTGATGTGAAGCCATTATATTTTTGGAAAGGGATGAAAGGGGACACTACTAGATTTGTGGCTAAATGCTTGGAATGTCAAAGGGTGAAAGTTGAACATCATCATACTGCAGGCTTACTATATCCACATGATATTCCAATAAGTGGCAAGTCATTATTATGGACTTTGTGTAAGGATTACTTATGTGAAGGAACAAGCACAATGCCATTCTAGTAGTTGTGGATAAACTTACTAAGGTAACACATTTCATACCTAGAAATCTAACTAATGGAGCTCCTGTTATACCTCAAAAATTCATTCAAGAGGTGTTTAGACTGTATGGAATTCTTGAGAAGATTATCTTAGATAGGGATGCACGTGTGACCTCAAGGTTTTGGCAAACCTTATTTTCTACACTTGGGACTCAACTAAATATAAGTTCAACATATCATCCAGAAACTGATGGACAAACAAAAACTGTGAATCAAGTACTCGAAGACCTACTAAGAATGTACTGCATGGATCAACAATACAAGTGGGAAGATTACTTTCCTTTAGTGGAATTTTCTTATAAAAATTTGTATCATTCTGTAATAAAGATGGCTCCTTTCGAAGCATTATATGGCCGAAAGTGTCGAACCCCTATAAGTTGGGATAAACTTGAGGATAGGGTGAGTCTTGGGCCAAAGATTTTGGTTGAAATGAAGGAATAGGTAAGAATTATTAAGCAAAGGCTAGCTAAAGCCATTGATAGATAGCAAAGCTATGCAAATGCAAAGAGAGTACCCAAGAATTTTGCAGTAGGTGATAAGGTGTTGTTAAGGGTAAAACCTCAAAAGAGTTCCATCAAGTTTGGAAAGTCATCCAAACTAGTTGTGCGCTATGTAGGTCCTTTTAAGATTCTTGAGGAAGTAAATTCTATAGCTTATCGAATTACGTTGCCACCAACTCTTGCCCAGATGCATAACGTCTTTCACGTTTCTTACCTAAAGAAGTATATACTGATTGGATTAAACTATGGTCTTAAATTACTCTTGAAATAGGTTTGATTTAATCTTTTAGAAATGGTTTCCTCAGTTCATCCTAAAGTGTCAATCCGAGAATGTAGACTTTTGAACAGTGTTGTGGCAATCTGCCGAAGGGCTGCAATTAGTAAACCAAGGGTTGATGGATGCAATCTAGAATTGAAAAATAAAATTGAAAACACATTCTTTAATCTGAAATTCAAAAGCACACTTTTGAAAATAAATGAAATCCTTTCTTTAAATGATTGTTTACCTATTTTAGCCAATCTATCTATTTTTTATCTAACGCAAACTCAATATATTATGACATACAAATATTAACGACAACCTTTTTAATAGTAAAAGAAAGAACTCAATTCCCAAAGATGTATCAAATAAGTGTAGGCGATACGAACATGAACGTTTTAAAGAGTAATGCAGATAATAGGGAACATTAATAAGAACATTGCACAAATGTAACATAAGACGAAAATGGTGGGCATGAACATATGCATACCGTCCTTCACAAGTAATATATTGTATCAATAATTTCGCTACCTCATCCCATGGAGCAGGAAGAGACTCCCATGTGTTGCCCTGGCCTTGCACAAATCAGACAGACTCCCCTCGTTGCAGGAATTGATTATGATAAAGCTTGAGATTTGTAACCCTAGATGAGGAATTAGGAAAGAACAAATCTCTAGTCTGGGGAAGTCCAGTCACTACTGCAACCATCTGTACTGTTATAGGAAACTCCAAACCTCTTAGAGTGACACTATTCTTATGAAACCCTACAGTGAATTCTGCGGCCACCACTTCATCAAAGCCATAGAGTTGCTTAAAGTATGTTGTCCAGGAAGCATGCTAAAAAATATTATATGCCTATGTACTAGCAATCAACTTTTTCATGGACAATGATTCATGCCTTTTGTGGTCGCCCCCCATCAGGTCGAGTTGTGACATGAGCTTCGAAAATGGAAATGGCTACAAAAATTACCAGGATAGGTAGGTAAATGGGAATGGTTTTGACAGAGGTTATTGATGGTAAGTAATGGGTAATAATAGGAGTAATTTCCATGTGAAGTGGCACGTGACAGGTAAGGTTCAGACAACTCAACAAATGATGGTTAAAGAGCCCATACCCCCCAGCTTAATGGTGAACCGTCCCAATGTCGCCAAATAATTATAAAAAAAAAATTTAATATACTTAAAAAGATAAAAGAATACTTCCCGAATACCACAAATAATGAGGTGAATGATTGGTGATGTGACAACGAAGGAACGACAGCGTACAAAATGAGTTAAAGATGACGTTGAGGCAACTCGGGAGAGTCCGCAATAATGAAAAGATTGGCAATGAGAAGATCGACAGTCGAAAGACGGGAGGAAGGCTACCAATGGGAAAGAAAAGATAGGAGCGTAAACGACCATGTGGAGAAGTTGACAAGTAACAACAAGAGTGCAAGACCCATGTGGCTGAACCATTTTGTGGAAGCATGTAGAGCTTGGCGATAGGAACCAAAAAAAGTTCCTACCACCAAACCAAGGTAGCACAAAGGGTCCCTGAGCAAAGACATTGACACGAATTGTAAGAAGCTCCTATTGCACCATAGATAGGAGAGATTGTTGACCGCCTGATGTGTTTTTTCTCTTCTTTTTTTATCGATAATAGACCGTTGGTGACCCGGTTTTCAATCTATTCACCTAGAGGCGTCAATAACCCGATTTTCACCTCTAAGTTATTTAAGTAGGTAGCGTTTGCCAAAAACTAGTTTTCAAACACCAACTAGCCAATAACGCCCAAAGGTTTTCACTGTTGGATCTTTTATATATATATATATATATATATATATA
>VDFB02314167.1:0-12726 GCA_007258455.2 Sequoia sempervirens
ACAATTCAGAATTAACTATCCCAAATTTTGATAGAACATAGCAAGATTCTAGCTATTAGCTTTATATGTACATTTTGTAGTTTATAAAAGGTGAATCTTCTATGGTCTCATTCTTTATTTCTGCCTTTATTATGCATGGTCATGCTTATTCTAATAGTTTGTTATTTCTGAAGTAAACATATATTTTTTATCAATCATAATTCCTACTATAATGTAGGACTTGAAACCCTTGTGCAACTTGCAAATGTGGGGAGCACAATGTTTGCATTTTTTTAAATTGTGTTAATGGAACTTTGTGTAGGTAAAGGCAGTATGCTAATTAATCTTTTACCTAGCCCTATTGCAGCAACAAAAACACCAAATTGACATTAGAAACGTCATATTCAAGGGGTCTAATTTTCGGCTCTTAGCATTTGCAATTGCAAAGAGCATAAGGATTTTTTAGTTCTTTTCTTTGTGACAATCCAGGGTTTACCAAAATTGCTTTGCTAGCACTTGGTAGGAACTACGCTGCACTACAACTCTTTTTTTTATAAAAAAGATATGTCTATTACAAAAATAAAGATATTTATTTGAGATGTTGGAAAATAGATAGTCAGATAAAAAAATTAAAAAATTGTACTACACTCCACATTAATAATATATATTTTAATATTATTTCTTTTTATTTTTATTTATTTTTAAATATGTATATTATAAAAATAAATATCTTTATTTGAGATGTTTAGAAAATTATGAAATTTGGTAAATGTTTTTAATAACTTTACACTCTACTCCATATTGATATATTTGTTTGAGCAAAAATATCAATTTTGATAAATATGCAATGTGAAATGTATTGCAATAAAATATAGGTTTAATGTATCATCTCTACTATTTGCACTATGTGAGGCCCACTCTTATGATGGGACCACTATTTAGATATTTTGGTTTTAGTCATTAATGGTACCTAATGATACTATTGGTGCTATGATGATTTAGACATCAATTGACTATGCATGATGACTGATTTATGATTTTGTAGTGTCAAAAATTGTCACCCTTAACAATTTCACATTATGTTCTTCTCCCCCTTAATTTATTGGACCTAATTAAGATCCTCATTTCCTAAATTATGCATTTCAAAGTCTATTTTCACCATTTTTTGAAGTATTGTAGGCATCAAATAAATGTAAATAGTTAATATTTTGATTTCATCAATAAACTTTCTACCATATAGGTCTAGGACCCATATACCCATGGGAGTATTGGTCCCCCTATCTTGTCAGAGACCATGTTTTAATGTTATTGTTGGTATTTTAACATTCAAATTTCAAATTTCAAATGTTAGCTTTTGGAATCTATTTTTTCAGGAAATTAGTACAATTGCATATAAATACCTAGTTATTTTATCATTCAAAATACATCTAGCAATAAGTACACTATTGAGAAAATACTATTGTCAAGAGCAAGTCAAGAATAGCATTTGCAAAGATTATTGTAGCCATTCAAGATGTAAAATCATGTCAAAGTTTATGTGTGTTCATGTTCATGTTTTGTGAAAGAAAATCGTTGTTGTACATCGCCAAAATATTCAAGCATTCAAGGAAGCAAGATCTAAATCTTTGAGGTGATGTTGTCATTGAGAAAGTGGAAATACTTACATAGGGTTTAACTGACGCAATCCCCTAAATGGCCAACATTTTCTCTCTTTGAATGTGAATGTTATAGGTTTCAAGAGGATTGAAGAAAGGTTGAACGAAAATTGTCAATTGTTGCATTTTAAGCCCTAAAAGTTGTCAAGCCACAAAAATTCAACTAAAAAAAGACCTGACAACATTCTGACAACTCCACAACCAGTAATCAAAAGCTCAAATCCAACATCAAATGACCCCAAAATTAGTTTCAAGACCTCCTATTTGGGACCCATATGCCCCTAGGAATATGTGTCCTCTACATGCTAGATCCTTCTTTTCATAACCAGTACACATCATCCAACACTTCCCACATCTACCTAAAATTTACTATTTTGGTCTGTGTGCTTCCATAATATTGGATTTATCATATTATATCATATAGTTCAATTAGGCTACTCATTTCAAATAATTTCCAATCCACTCTCAATACAATAAATAGGGAGATCTAGGTCTTATTGGCCCACCTTTGTGGTTGATAGTCAATCTATTCATCTTGTTGGTCTTCCTTCCAATATAATTTGGGAAAAGGAAGCTAATTGAACCTTAGGTTTACATGTTAAACTTAAGGGATCGCCCCTTTTCCCACTATTACATTTTGGTAAACCCAACATTTTAACATCATAGACCTTCTAAAAATTGCATTTATTCACCCTAGATCTAGGTTTTCCATTGGATTATTTTAAATTTTTCAATTAGGGTTTCATAGTTGCATCATAAAAAGTCATAAAAATCCAAAAATATTGCATTGTAACTTGTATCATCACTTGCATTAGGGTTTATTTCAGTTATTTAGATCATATTTGTGAGACCCCACCCTCTGTGTTCATATTGAGTTTTTGTTTTGATGATCCTTGTCCAATATTTTGTGTGCCTTCATGTTGGGTGTCATACTAAGTTAGGACAGATGGTCATTCGCTTGAAAAATGTTGGATTAGGTTGACTAGAAAGTTTTACCTAATCAATGGGTGATCATAATTTCTCTATGATAATCGAATGTGTTCTTTTGTTTGATTATGCATACATTCACATAAACCTTCATTCATTTTAAATAAAATTAGCTTGTTCTTTGAACAAGAGTATTAACAATAAATAAGCATTCAATGGGAATACCACGAAGATGAATTGAAAGATCTTTGATCCATTTCATTCATGATTTATATAAAGATATACAATGGAGAACAAAGGCTCTAGAAATTTTCCATTTTCATTTAGATGCAATAGTACTGGTATGTACAATGCTAATAATCAAAGACTCAAAACTCCAAAACCTAGACAAAAATTAGACAAAATATATTTGCATTCTCTGTTGTAATTTGCTTCTCAAAATCACTCAACAACAATAAATGTAATTGGCCTTGAATTCCCTTTCATAGAAACAAGGGAGAAAGACAAGCTTTTGGGCCAATGTACACTTGTTCATTTAAAGCATTCCAATTGAAGAGGGTTTGATCAAACTACTTTAAATCAAACCCCCTTGGATAGAACCCCGCTAGTTTTAAACCATACATATACCAGAGTCTCCTTTACACCTATCAAAATGTTGATAAAAAACCACTTTTGATTTACTTTTTGGGGGATCAAATGAATTCATATAAAATTTATTTTTTGTAAGTACGTAGTCCTTATTATAGGCTTCTCAAAATGTATAATTTTAAATAAATTTAATTTTTTTATTATATTTAATTTTTATTTCTTGTTAATGTAGGTTTTTTACCGAAAATCAAGCTCTTTGTTTTGCACGTGGAAAAATAGAAGATTATCAAAACAAAAAAATGAAAAATATGAGTGCACCAAACAATTCTTTCAATTTTAGGTGTCTTTGATTAATTGCAAGTGTGTTATATTTTTTAGGTGTTTTGATTCATTTGGGGGTGTTATCTTTTTAATAGGTTCGGCTACATCAATTCAATCATGCAATTATTGTAGCTTTGTATTTGAATCACTTAGGGGACTTGGTTTTGTGAAGGATTTCAATGGTTACCTATGCAACACTTCACAATTCAAATGGAATTGTGGACTCGTGCAACATAGGTTTCCATCAGACGAGCATTCATAAAATCAAGTCTCCCTAATTCATTATTGAATGCAACAATACACATGACTCTATAGGGGAGAGGAGCCGAAACGTGCACATCCAATTTTCTACGGTCTACATTAACAAAACAACCTTATTTATATTTGTATGTGTATGTGTTATGTATATGTATATGTGGATGTGGATGTGTATGTGTATGTATATAGAATTGCTTACATGCCAAACCAATGAAAAAGAGAACCCCAAATTTATCTATGGCATCAAAACAACCAACAATATTATTTGTTACTACAATGAAAAATTGCAGCATTGCTTATATGCATTCATTTGAAAAATAGAACACACCCAAATTTATCTATGGCACGGAAACAACAAACAATGTTATGTGTATGTGTATATATATTTATATGTATGCATTTATGTATATTTGTTTATACATGTATATATATTTACATATACATATCTATATCTATATATATATATATATATATATATATATGTGCATATGTACATAGAATTGTTTACATGCAGAACCTATGAAAAAGAGAACAACCCCAGGTTTATGAATGGCATCAAAACAACCAACAATATTGTTTGTTATTGAAATGAAAAATTGGAGCATTGCTTACATGCATTCATTTGCATGACTGGATTGAATCACAACAGAAAAATATATAGGTATTCATTTACATTGAATTGAAGATGAAGCATCACCTATGAAAAATAAAACACCCCCAAATTAATCAATGGCACTTAAAAAAGATACAATAGTTGCATGACTAAATTGTATATGTATATGTATATGTGTATGTGTATGTGTATGTATATTTATATGTATATGTATGTGTATGTGTATGTCTATATGTATATATATACATATACATATAAATATATATACATATGTATAAGTCTATGTATATGAATATATATATGCATATGTATATGAATATGTATATACATATGTATATGTATCTGTAGATACATATACATATGCATAAAGATATACATAAATGTATATGTAAGAATAGAAAGAAGTTGCTTGTAATGTTCACCAACTGGTGTCTATCCATCTCTTAATTGGAGTCCAAGCATCGCAGGTTGTGGTAAAGGTTTGAAACTTGCAGAAGATGAACCGAGCACGTAGTGGCGTTAAAGTGAAGAAAAAATGAGAACTTGCTAGAATGAAAGGTTGTAAAGATGGTGAGAAGAGCGAGGCACTCAGAGCATTGAATGCAGGTTGGCTCGAAAAATATGTATGTATACATGTGTATACATATGCATGTATATGTATATGTATATGTATATAGGTTGGATGGAAAAATATGTGGGGTGGCATGGAGCTAAGGAGAAGAGACGTGCATTAAACACAATAGTCAAGAAGTATAGCAAGGGGCGATGAGTGATAAATGCAATGCAGTGGATTCTTAGGGTGGCAGACTGAGATAAGTTGACATGGCAAGACTGTCAACTTCGGATGTCATGCCACATAGGATGTGGCACCCGAGGTGCCTACATATCAATCGAGGGGTCTTTTTCTTAATTTTTAAAATGCGTAGACAAATATTGTCCTCCCATGTGGCAAATTAGATCAAAAAAAGGAATAGAAAATGACAAAATGTCAATGAAGAAGTAAACATTGCAAATCAAAACAATAATGATGCATCTGTAATTATCATATATTTAAAACTATCAATGAAGAAGCAAACATTGCAAATCAAAACAATAACACACATTGCAAATTACATACAACACTTTTTAGAATCTAATTAGATTACTTCACAAACAAAACAATAATGCTCAATCTATACTTATTATAAAATTAAAACTGTCCACAATTTCGGTGCATTTGTAAATATCAAAACTTTTAAACTCTATGAAACTTGAATTGCATGTGAAAACCAAAAAAAAGGCAACATCTAGCTGCTGCTATGGGGAAATGGATCTTGGCTGGTTGGGGTGCCACTTTCCATGTTCTTTTCTTCTTTCTAGTCGACAAGGAGTGTTACATACATGAGTGGGACTTGGAGTGGTAAATTGGGTGCAAGTGATGTGTTGGGGGTTGTGGTGAACACATTTGTACATCCTGAGTGCCAAATTGATATGGATATTGAGTGCCCTTGAAGTCAGATTGGGAGAGACTTAAATAATTCATTGTTGTGGAGAACTAAGGGATATTAATGTTGAGAATATCACGGAAGACTCCATTACTTTGAGACAATGGATTAGAAGGGTTCCTTAACAACATCTCTCTTTGTAAAGCCCTCTCCACCTCCTCAATCTCTCTTTCCTTTTGGTCTTGTTCCTTGTGAAGCCTCTCTGGCTCCTTTTTCGCATCTCTATCCTTTTTATTTTGTAATTTTTTCTGCTCTTTTTCTTTTCACAGTATCTCCTTCTCAATTCTGGCATTCTCCTTCAACTTGGCTTCCACAATTTTTGCTGCCCTTTTCTCCTCATTTTGTTTTATCTTTCTTGCTTTTATCTCGATCTATTTCTTCCTTTGCTCTTGCTCCATTAATAACATCATGTAGTCATATGTTGTCAATAGTTGAAATTGTCTGTTTATCTAAATTACACCAAATTTGGATTTCTTTTGACGGACAGTGTGCACAGGCAACTTGAGGAACTTCCTGATGTGTGGAACTGTTTGTGTTTCTTTTGTCCCATTCGACTGTGTGGAAATGACCTCCTCTACTACCTATGATCCCTCTAATACATCTCCATTGCCTCATAAATCTAAATTGCAAGAAGGAGCATAGTAATGCACAACTTGAGAAGGGTCAATTTCTGGTGGTGGTGATGGGAAAGTATAGGTATCATGTTGTTTTGGGACTTTCGAATCAATGCCCAAGTTCATTGCTCCCTCAACCAACCAGGATGGTTGGCTTCATTGTGATGGAAGATATAAACTTTTTTTGAATTGATCAATGGGGTTGTCCACCATGGGAGGGGTGTGTTCATTAACCACCACTTGTGCAACTGATTCAACATGACAACTATGAGGTGAGTTGTGTTTTTGTTGCAATATGCAAATGTCCATCTGGAAGAGTGGACTGTAATACTGCAACATCATCGCTTGACAGACCAAGTCCAAAAAGGCTGAGAATGTTTTCAACTGCATCAGTATCCTCACTGACAAAAAATGTCTCACTGGGACGCATGTTGTTGACAAGTGCATTAGGATTTAGCGGCCATATACGAGTCCTTTTAATCCCTGCTTTGATGTTGTCAACTGTAAAAGCTCTTTTCATTGCTTTGCTTCCTAACATTGCAAGTTCTCTCCTCCTCACTTCAATGTTTGGAAACCTTGACAAAAAATCTACACGTTATGATTTGAAGTAAGCTTTAAAAGGTGCAAACACACTCACATCCAATGGTTGCAACTTATGTGATTTGTGTGATGGCAATGTTAACAAATCTACAACAATTTCTCTTACTTCTTGGATGGTTTCGAGTGCTACATGGCTTCCATGGCCGTCAAAGATCAACAAGACCCTGTTGGTGGGCGAGACACCGCCTGGAATTGAGGTTTTGAAGTGGGTCAACCAATCTATGAACAAGTCTTTGGTCATCCATGCATGGAGATGGGTTGCCATGCAAGCACCTGGTTCACAGTCTACAATGTAATTATCTATGTTCGCACTCCCCTTGAACAAGTAGAATCCTGGAATGCTCTACCCGACAGCATTGACACAACATAAAATGGTTATCCATTCACGACTCTTTGGGATAATGTAAGACATTCCTACTACCTTTCTTGCAAGCACCTTCATGGACCCATTTTTTCCTGCTTGGATGCTAGTTTCATCGCAATTCCATATGCGATCAGGACCATATGGCATGGCTTTGTATGCTACAAACAGTGTTTTGTAGAATGCAGCTACAACATCAGCTTAAGATTGAATGCCCTATATTTTTCTAGGCCTTCAACAGTTCGTAATACAAGTTCAGGATGTTTGTGCTTGAAGCCTGTCCACTAAGACTTCCCTAGGAACCCATTGGTGAAAGGGTTTGGCCTATTCTAACATATTTGGGAAACCTCAAACTTAAGATTGACTATCTCAAGACCATGACCAATATCAACCATTTGCTTGCACCATTCCACAATAAGATGTTCTTCCTCTTCACTAAGGACTGTTGGCGGACCTTTCTTGGAAGTTATTGTTAGACCCCCTAGCCATTTGAACAATGTGGTTGTTGGAACTGACCACTTTTTGGAAGCCCCCCTTATCGACATGTCATTCTCTTGAATGTCATAGAGTGCCTCTACCCCTCATTACATGGCATGATGTCAACACCAAATGAAATGTATCATCTAGCATTGCCATTTGTATCTTTCAAACATCAATATAATGGATTGATTATTTGATTTTTCACATTTAAAGAAATATATAACTGAATTTTAATATTTATGAAAATAAAGATAGTGTATGGGATGTCTAATTTAGTTATTTTTAATTTTTTTATAATATTTGATATTTTGTTATTTAATTTGATGATAAATATTCATGTTTATTTTTATTTTTATTTTTTTTAAATAAATTTTGTAAAAAAAATCTTGTTAAAATATTTATATAATTGGTTTAAATGTTACAGTAAGCTTCATAAATCAACTATCTTGATTACAATTTTTTTTTTCTCCCTACCATTCTCTTTTTGGTCTCTTCCATCTACCTATTTTGCATCAAAGAGGATGTGAGTTAGTCCTCAATTAGACTAATAACATCTTTCATTTTTTGAATGACAAGGTCTTTTAGTAGTGATCACATGCAAATATTATATTCATCAATATAATATTTCCTCTTTCTCCCTAATATATTTTTCCACATAGTCATACAAAATTTATCTACAATAAATGTCTTTATATCTTTGTTATTATTTTGGTGTGAATTCAAATTGATATTTTGTATGTTGTTTTGGTTCATTAAGTCTTCTTTCTTATGTTCAAAATTTTTTAGTGTCAACCTTAGCCATCTATTTCTCTCTATTTTCTCACTTTTTTTCAAATAACTTAGATGCAATGAGCACAAAGAGGACCGTTCATGCTCATGAGAGATGAGTTAGTGTAACAACTATCATAAAATATGAGCTAAAGAGTTTAACTAAAAAACTACACAATTGAATCTTGATAAACAACATAATTTGATGCACTACAAAAATACCTCCTACTTGTCATTAGATGAGTTAAAGGGGCTCTGGGATGAATGGTTCATAAGGCATAATTCTTTCGAAAGGTTTTGCAAATGGGTTAGCAAGCTAAGTCAACTTCATCTTGGGGAAAAATGTATAGTTAATTGAGATTGAGTTGGAGTAGTATTGGGATTGGAGACCTCCTAAGAAGGCATCATGCTTCAACACTATGAGCATCACTTATATGCAACAAATTATAACTAGACCATTCATAACCATGAGATATGGGTTCATGTGAAACACTACTCATGAAAAATGGGTCAATGAGTTTGACAAAAAGCTATGCAACTAAATCTTAATAAAGCATTATAATTTGATATGCAACAAAAATACCTCCTACTAGTCATTGGATAAGTTATAGGGGCTTTAGGATGAATGGTTCATAGGGCACAACACTTATTGAAGGTTTTTTGAATGGTATAGCAAGCTAAGTGGACTTAATCTTGGGGGAAACTCCATGGTTATGAATTCTTGAGTCAATGTAGTATTGGGATGGATGACCTAAAAAGTCTCAATGCTTTACCCATGTGAGATCACCTAAATGCAATGAGTGCTAAGTGGATCATTCACATTCATGAGAAATGGGTTTGTGTGAACCACTACTCATAAAATATGGGTCAATGAGTTTGATTCATCCTAATAAAATAACATAATTTGATAGACTATGAAAATACCTCCTAGTTGTTAAATAACCTAGGCTAGATGAACCATAGTAGTTACATCAATAGGGAAAGGTACTAATTTTTGCTAAAGGAATCTCATATGAAAATATAATTTCTATTTTGATTTTTATTGTAATCAAGCACTTCTAAATCCTCTTGATTTGTCTTTATTTGAATTATGATGTGCTACTAGCTCACACTTCACACCACACCCATAAAGCACCATCATAACCATTGATATCCCAAATGAGACCCAAACCCAAATAGTTTTTCAATCCCATAAATCAACCTCTCTACTTATTTTTTAATACAAGTCACTATCCAACCTCCCCAAATTATCTTCCTTCTACATGTTTTCCAACTAAGCTTATTGTGTGTACCTTGTTACTTCTTCTAGGAGACCCCCTTAAAAGTAAAAGTTAAGTTCATTTTATTCCTTCAATTAGAAAAGAACAAGATCTTGGTCTTATTGCTATTTACTTACATTCTTGCATTCTTTGCAAAAGTGTTCTAATCACACTAAGTGCTCTTCTAGTGCTTGAGTAGACCTTGCAATCAAGATGAGATCATTTGTATACAAAAGAAGCCTCACAACATACTCTCCCAATAGAATATCATCCCCTCCCAATAGATTTAGCTATCCTTCTAATTTGTCAATATATTAACCATATATGTTATGGGATAATGGGCATCCTTGTTTAACTCTTATGTTACTTTAGAATATTTCTAAAACTCAGAATATTGGTTTTAGCTAAGCCTCCTTATAAAGTCTATGAATTACTACCCCATATTATTCTAGTATGTCTAGGTCCTCCTAGATCCCAGCTTGTTAATAAATCCCTTAAACTCTTGTAAAGTGAGTGATTTTGTTTATGCATTGATTGTGGTAGGGGATTGTATTTACTCTTGTTCGTGTATTTTTTTTGTTTATTCTATACATTGGTTAGTTGTAATGTTATTCTCTATTTGTTTTTTCTTTATTGGACTTCCCTAGAATAGGCCAAGAATTATTCTTCC
The DNA here is from genome assembly GCA_007258455.2 of Sequoia sempervirens. NCBI lineage: Eukaryota > Viridiplantae > Streptophyta > Pinopsida > Cupressales > Cupressaceae > Sequoia > Sequoia sempervirens. Next base: position 10,578 of record VDFB02314167.1, read on the forward strand.
TTGAATATATTAGTTCTTCTCTCTTTGTGTTCACAAAATCTTACTCTTTTGCTTTCACAATTTGCTTGTTAAATTTTTTGGTTGCCTCCATTTTACCTAGTTTTTTCAAATCACTCTTTACAACATTGCATTGGCATTGTACCAACCACTCACAAGTAAACTTATTTTCTTCATAATATTTTTCACTTTTTAATAACTTTTTAGTGTGTCTTGAATAATACTTTGTTAACTCACAACTTTTGAAACTTTTGATTCTCGTTCATTTTTCCTCCTAAGTTCTTTGCTTTAGAGTTGTATTGAAAGTTGACTAATTCTCTTAGGCTATGAAAACACCTCCCTTGTTAGGGATTGTTGATTGGGCTACACTTATAAAAGAGTTGAATTTTTATTGTCGTGGAATGTTTACACACAAAAGGCTATGGTTTGACTTTAGTTTTCTTGGAAAGTATTAAATTAATACGTTTTTTATCTTCTCTCTCAAATTTTGCAAGTAAATAACATAATCAACAAAATTTGCCCCATTGTAAATTTTTCAAGTATAATTTCAAGAATTCTTCTGCATAACAATTTATCGTAAATAATCAAACTATACATGTTAAAAAATAGAGTGAAACTATTATAAGCAATAATATACACTCTATATAGATTTTAGTGAACATGTATTAAACTAAACATGAGAATGAAAATGTAAAGCACATTAAATTAGCAAATTGTAGAAATATACATTAGATTTATATGGAGAAAACGTTTCAAGAAAAAACTCTATCAACAAAGAGAACACAAAATATGTATTAATCTTTACAAACAAGAATACAATTTCACCTCATTTCTCTCCTCAATCAAACACCTATTTCAACACATTTCTCTCCTCAATCTAGCACCTATGACCCTACAACTTCTCATACCATCTAATGTAAACCACTACCCTAAGACTTCAATTTATAGTCAAAAGTAATAAAAGAAATAAATGATTTCACATACAATGGACTCAAACCATGAGCCAAGTAGTTTACATGCAAAAGATATCTCATTAAATGTGTTTAGGAGTTACAAGCATCTTTCTAGAAGCTTCAAATACTTTTAACATGAACTTGAACATCCAACTTCACTAAAGGATAAAAAACAACCTACTAAAGAGAATTATAATTGGCTGCCAACTTTTTACACATCATCAAAGATGTTTTCTTACACCTTCTAAAACATCACATATAGTCATAGATTCCCTTCCACTTCATCCCAAGTGTTCAATGATGTTATAGGCCAAAAGCTTGTCCGCTTAATGCCATATGACATAGAGTCATGTTTAACAATCATATACTTTGCTTTGGTGGTAAACAAAACAATTGTGGGCTTGCCTCTTATTCATCCAACTTGCTCAACTATCAAACAAGCACATATGGCCACTAGTGGACCTTAAACCATCCAATTCACCTGCTCAAATTGCATCCTCAAAGCCTTGTATGTCCATTATTTTAAGCACATCATTAGTTATGTGATAACACAAAATAACCATAAGTGCCTCAAAAATATTTGACCACCTTTTTAACAAGTTCAGTGCCTCTTACTACAATTGAACATAGACTTGCTTAGGACTCTCATTACTTGGACAATATAAAGTTTAGTAAGTCCCCCCTTGAACCCTCTTCTTCTTCCTCTCATTCCTCTAATCCATCATTATGTTCTTACAAATGTTCACCTTCTTGATTCTTGACCTTAGTCTTAAAATGCATTGTTTGGCTTCCTTCTTTCTCCTTTGGTTGTATAGGATCTAAAAATCCTCTAAATTGCTTAAAAATCACCTCTAAATAATATCATTTTCTAGGTTAATGATTTCTAAAGCTTCAAACCTTTTACATTCACATTTTATCACGTGAAGATGTATTTATGTACTCTTCAATCTAGTTTAGATCACTTATCTTTAGTCACATGAACATAAGCTTCACAATCAAATACTTTAAATGTGAACCAACAAGTTTTCTAACTATCCACATCTCATAACATGTTTTATAAACAACAACCAAACATGATATATTAATCAAGTAACAAGTAATACTTACAACCTGTGTGTATAAACATCAATCTAGTTGTGTATCACTACACATACTTTTGGATATTTCTAACAAGGTGTGGTTCATCCTCTATATCACCT
>VDFB02314170.1:0-12571 GCA_007258455.2 Sequoia sempervirens
TGCAGTAGGGATGTGGTTTTCAATGAAACATTTTTCTAGCTTTGTAAACACATGCAATAGACACTAAGTCTGAATATGTACCCTTCTCAGCATTTGAAAATATCCACTCGCATGGGTCATCCAAAGGTAATTTTTAGTTAGGTAGAGTAGGTGGAATGTATCATTCACCCACCTATATTTTATACCCTACCCCTTCTACATCATCATCTATGTTTTCTCCGAATGATGAAGGAGGTAATGCAGAATCTTTGCTTGAGTAGCCTTCTTGGATGTAATTTGCATTGAGGGATTGGCTGCAGCTTGGGATCTTGAACTTAACCAGTTGGATGTCAAGACAACCTTTCTACATGGTGATGTTGATGAAGAGCTATACATGGAGCAACCAGAAGGATTTAAACAATAGGGACAAGAACATCTTTATTGCAGGTTGAAGCATAGATTGTATGGGCTCAAGCAAGCCCCACGACAATGGTATCTCAAGTTTAATCGCTTCATGATTGAGCATAACTTCTTAAGGTGTGAGTCAGATCCTTGTGTCTATTACAAGTAGCTTCCTACTTGTGAGTTTGTTATTCTCTTGCTCTACATTGATGAGATGTTGGTAGTCGGTAGTAGTAAGAGGATTGTTTATGAGTTGAAGGCACAATTAGCTAAGATATTTACTATGAAAGACTTAGGCACAGCCAAGAAGATTCTTGGAATGACAATCAATACAGATAGACAAAAGAAGGAGATCATGTTGTCACAAAAGGAATACATTGACAAGGTTGTAGAAAGATTTGGTATGGCTAATGTGGAAGTTGTTTTTATTCCTCTTGCTACCCATTTCCGTTTATCTTCTGATTTGTGTCTAAAAACACAAGAGGATAAAGAGTTTATGGAAGGCATTCCTTATAGATCTGTAGTTGGCAGTATTATGTATGCTATGGTCTCCACTCATCCTGATATTGCTCATGCAGTGGGAGTTGTAAGTAGGTTCGTGAGTAATCCCGGGAAGCCTCATTGGGAAGTGGTCAAATGGATATTAAGGTATCTTAAAGGAACTTTTGATTATGCTTTATGTTTTGGTGGCAATAATGTACAGTTGCAAGGTTTCACTGATTCTGATTTTGGTGGAGATTTAGATAAATGGAGATCTACTACTAGCCATGTTTTTATGTTTGTTGGAGCCGCCATTAGTTGGGTCTCGAGGTTGCAACATTTTGTTGCTCTTTCTTCCGCCAAAGCTAAGTATATAGCTCTTTTTGAAGGTGCTAGGGATATGCTTTGGTTACAGTGATTGTTTAGTGATTTGAGATGTCAACAAAAAATTTATGTTCTATTTTGTGATAGTCGCAACGCCATTTTTATGGCTCACAATCATTCATCTCAACGAACGTGTTCTAAACATATTGACATACATTCTCATTTCATTCATCATGTGGTTGAAGAGGGCAAGTTACAAGTTGCAAAAATTGACACAAAGGTCAATCTGGTAGATATCTTGACCAAGGTTGTTACCAAAGAGAAGTTCGAATGCACCAGGACTTCTCTTGATCTGGTTAAGATGAAATGAAATAAAGCTTAGAGCAGGGGAATGTTTGGCGAGTTGCAGCAGCCGTTGGACTTCAAGTGGGAAATTGTTGAGAGTTGAATCCCAACGGACACATTGCTTTTCCCTCCAATTATTTGTCTATTCACATTCCTTTTGTTGGTGTGAAATGTAACATTATATATGCTACAGTTTTCATTGTAAGGGTTGTCTTTGAGAATAATATAATTCCTTTGCTCAGTGTGGATGTAGCCATATTTTGGTGAACCACGATAAATACTAGTGTCCTTTTCTGATTGTGTTTTTCTTATCTTTAATTACTCTATTTTTATGCATCTTTGTTTTTTCGCTCTTCATTATTTACAAAAGTCATTTCCATAAGGGTTGGGCTTAAACATCACACACTAATTTCTTTTGACTTTTTGGCCTTTGTAACTTCGTTTTGTCAGGGTTTTGTCTATTGTTAATATATTAATTGTTGGATTCAATTTAACCGTGACTACTCCACCTGCCAGCGCCCGTGGTTACTTTTAAATTGTGAATTATTTTAATTTAAATCTCTATCTTCCCGCTCAATTAATGCAATTTCATGGACTCTTTTGTGTGTTTCTTTGCAGGTGCAAATTTTATGGAATGCAATGACTACATATATGCATAGAATAGATTTGTTAAAAGATTTAGAAACATTCAAGTGAATGCAACTAGTAGGTGTAAAACCAGACTCAACAACCTTTGCCGACATCCTCCCTACCCATGCCAAAATAGGAGCTTTGGAATAGAGTAAGGACATCCATCAAAAGGAAGGGGATTTTTTATCAGAACTGATAGTTGCAAGTGCTCTCGTAGACATGTATGCAAGATGTGGATGTTTTTTTTAAGGATTTTTTATAGCTTTTTTGGTTTGTTATTTTAATTTGTCTCACTATATATAAACAATCACTCATTTGTTGTTTTGATATAACAGAGTACAAAATTAATGGACAGTCATATCTATTTTTTGCAAAGTATTCAAAATTAATGGATGGTGATATCCATTTTCTGCGAAGTATCCAACTTGATGGTTGTTATGTGGTAATTTTTACTCTATTTTTTATTTATCTTGTATATTGAGAGGTGTAAGTACTTTAATTTTTGCTATTATAATATTTTTTTTTATAATTGTATATTTTAGATTTATAAAATAATATTATATAAATATATTATTAGATATTTCATTAAGAATATTTCTTTAAAATAATTTTATTTTAATATAAAAAAATTAATTAAAAATATAAATTTTAATCATATACTTTAAACACTAAATTTGATTAAATTAAATAAATAAACTAATTATTGTAGACATAACTTATTTTTAGTAAATAAAAACAATAGAAAATACAAAACATATACTTATAGTATTGCAATTATAATATTTTAGATTTTTAAAAAATAAATGCAAATTTTGTTAATTATAATATAATTAAATGTATGTTTTGTTAATTATAGTATTTTAGTTTTGATAAAGCATATCATCTTGAAAGATTATAGTTGGAACAATTATACATTTTTTGTATTGGATAAAGCAAAACCAGAGTTATAGAATGATAAGAGGCATGTAACAAATTTCATAAATAGATTAATTAAATTGCACATCAAATTTCCCTCTTTGCAACACAAAAGAGCCAAACCCTAGTAGTTTGGCTCTTCTTTGAGGCAACTAGTCAATTATCAAACCCTAGTTGGTTTGTGTTCTAATGTTGAGTCCAAACATGTAAAGCTAGATCTAGGTTAATTCACTTATTGGATCTTAGATCTCTTTCCCACTTAAAAATACGTATCTTTGAAGGACATAGAATAGTATTTATAAGCTTATTTTAAGTATAATCAATGTATGAATCCTACTTAAGAAAGCTGGCAACATTGTTGGTAGGGTAAGCTACTGGAGATAGAACTCAACATAGTAGCAAACCATGTACCATAGAGTTCCACCAGTAGAATTCAAAACATATGGCCAACTAGGCTTTGAAGGAAAATGTTGTACTTTGTAAGGGACATGTCCCCAACTAAATATATATGTAAAGAAGATAGATGAATGTAGAATAGATGACAATAAAAGAATAGAAGAGACATAATAGAGATAGCTAGATAGAAAGAAAGATATGAAGAAAGTATATAAACGTATTTAGTAAATGATATGATATATTTAACATGTAAAGTTTGATTGTTAAGAACCAAAATTATTATATATATGTGATTGATACAAATTATATAAGCCCATGGTTTTTATCTTATAAATTTCTTATGATGTTACTCTAGTTTGTTACATTCTTGTCAAGGCATGGTTCTTCCCCTATTATTGTAACTGGGGTATAAATACAACACTATAAGAAGAACCTTGGGCACAAAACTTCATTCTATGTATCCCACACTTTTCTTGCTAACATTGGTTTCATTGTTGAGAACTTGTTTAAATAGAAGAGTTAATCAAAAAATTTGTGGAATAAGAACAATAAGAAGGATAACATAAAATTCGTGAAATTTTTCTCTTAAAAACTAGGGTATAAATATCTAGAAACTAACTCTGTGGGAGGGGGTTAGGCATCTAGGGGGGGATGGAAAGGGGGGATATCCAAAGGAGATACTTGAAAATATGTAACCTTTAAAGTGAACAAATAATAAGACTATGGGAAACATAATGAGTAATGCAATACCAAACCATAAACACCCATGACTAAACATGATAAAAAGATATTAAGATATAAGTTAGAGAATAAATTAACCAAGAATAGAAAACAAGGATAATCAACAACAACAAACAAGGGAAAGATAAGAAAGATACCACAAAAGGATGGAAAATGCAAAAAAAGAGAGAAAATGGATGCACCAAGGTGTGTGCTACTACAAGGAAAAAGGAAAAGCACATCGAGGTAGGTGATGTTGAGTGTGCTAATGTGGTTGTTGTTGAAGAGATGAAAACAAAACTAGAGACAATAAGATAAAGAGATATGAAAACCCTCAGCAAATAACAATACATATGGAAAATTCAAATGAGATGTTAACAAAAATAGCAGGAAACATCAAAGAATATGTTGTATCAAGAGAAGAATTAGAAGGGATTTGTAGAAGTCTCCAAGCTCCAGCATTACTACATATTTAACTAAATCACCTATAATACAACTAGATCTATCTAACATAGAAATTAATTTAGATAAAAAATTCATGGAATTTTTAAAGATCCCCAAAAAATCTTATGCATTAATGAAGATTGTAACTTGGATTTCAATTAGTTAATAGTAGTATTAGAAAACTAAGGGAATAGGACATAGAGGAACAAAACATAATAATTTTCAATTTGAGAAAGGATTTGTCAACAATAACTAATAAATGTATTTAGCAAATGAAAGGTTTCCATCAAAAATTTAAAACGTCACTTTGAAGAGGCACATACCCCAAACCAAGACCCATACCACATGCCATATAAAACAAGAAGAATTTAATTAGAAAGAACACCAGAAGAAGAACTTGGAAAATATCTACATCAACAATTTATAGCAGATTGTGACATAGTGTTAGAAAGGGAATACTTTGAAATTAAGTTACCAAGAGATAAAGGGGGAGAGGATAAACCCATAGCACAAAGAAGCTATAAAAATAAGTAAAAGATAGTAGAAAGTTATTTCAAAGTAGAAAAGAACCAAGCTATAAAGAACATGGACCCTCAAACTAAGCTCTAGTTATTCATAAATGGCACTACAAAAGCTATGAAACATATATTAATATTAGAATCCCTCTAGCAAAGAAAGGGAATTGATGAGGATAAAAGTAAACTATTTTACTTGGTAAGATCCCATAGAAAGGATGCTCTAGACTGGTATAGGAAGAGTTACCAAAAACATGATAAGGATTGGGATGAATTAAAGAAATAATTATTAATAAGCTTTGATACTCCAGAAGTCCCATTCGACAGTGTGAGAAAAATGAGGGACCTAGTATAGAAGAGAGGAGAAACAATATAGGAGTATGAAAAATATTTAAGGAGGCCTCCTACAAAGTAAAACTCCTAATAGAAAAATAAAAGTTTAATGGTTCATCTCTAGGTTGGAAAAGGACATTAGGGTAGTGTTAGCTAGAAGAATATTCAACACATACTTAGAAGAAATAACTTTGGCCTGCCACATTGAGGAACAATCATGAAGAAGAATAGATAGGGAAAAATAAAATGATGAATTGGAAAAAGATGAGATTAGAAATCAAACAATTAACATTGCCCCAAGAAAATAATGGCTAGAGAAGAAAGTAACAAACATAAGAAAAATATTTGGTGTTCATATTTCTTGTGAGAGGGCCATACCCAGAATGATTTCTTGAAGGCTCGAGGAGAGAAAAGGGTTTTCGTACTAAGGGTGGACTTCTAGGTAGTATTTCAAACGATTCAATCAATATTTTATGGACTATGTGGTGAATGGACGAACATGAAATAGTTGAATAACCCTCAAGAATGTTTCAAATGGGGGATGAAGAAGAAGAACATGAACCCCAATGCTCCAAGTACAACATCTATGATCAAAACATAAATAAAAATCTATCATATATCAAAGGACTTGTGGAACATCCCCTGTACACCCAAGACCATGGCATAGAATTCTAGAATGAAGAAATCAAAGAAATATCAATTCAATTCAACAAAATCCTCCTTAGAACCCAAATGAGGGTCAAATGTCCTTCAATAACCATATGGGAGGAAGAGGATTTTGTCATGGAAACTACAGACATGAAGATGCTAATAGATACAAGTGTGACAAACAAGGACACTATTCAAGTGATTATTTGTTTGATAAAAAGAACCAATGTTATTTTTGCAATAACCCAAGCCACAATATATTCAATTGTGGAAAGATGCAATATTACTTCCAAAATGTGCCACCTTAGTCTAAAAGTGATGAATAATATAGGCCCAACACACCTAAAGGTGATAGGGTAATTAGAAAAGTACCAAAAGAACCTATGTAAGTGGCAAGGAGTGCCACAAGGAACCAATTAGCAAATCAAACACCTCCCTAAAGGAAGACACTTAAGAAGATGAGTATTGAGAATAAAAGCACTAAAACAAGCAAACATCAAAGAAAAGAAAAACAAAATTAAGGATGGAGCACGATACCAAGATAAGGAACCAATATCATAAGAATAAGAGGATAAATATATGATACAAAAATTGAGTCCAAGACAATAGTAAAGATGAAGAGGAAGAGGAATTCTTCCCAAGAAAACAACATAACCAAAAAGGAGAATTATAGAATGATTATAAATAATGAAAATATAAATGAGAAAGCTGATTTTCTAAAGAAGAAGTCACTACTATAAAATAGTTAACCACACTAGTTAAATAGAATATTTTATTGGAGAAACTTAAGCAATTATACAAATATTGTAATGAACAAGCAACCAAGACCATGTAGATCCAAATAGTATCCAAAGTAGATGTCATGGGATGGAAATATAAACCACTAATGATTTTCACCTACATTAACCATAAAAGGATCAAACAAATAATGATTGATTTAGGATCTAACATTTATATGATTCCATAAAGGACCTGGGAGAAACTAGAAAATTAGGTATATGCAAAACGATGTGACAAAAAGGATGCCACTTTATTTTTTATGCCTAAAATGGGCATTTGGCGAGTGCCAAATTATTTGGATAACCGATCTTGAGGCTTGGTCATTCCAACCCAAATTTGGTGAGCACTAAATATGGTGAGTGCCAAATTTGGTGCTCGCCAAATGTGAATTATGTTAATAAAAAAATGAAACTCTCTCTCTCTCTCTCTCTCTCTCTCTCCACTCTTCTCTCTCAACTCTCTCCATCCCTCTCTCCTTCCCTCTCTACTCTTTATCTCCCATCTTCATCTCTCTGCCTACCTCTCCCTCCATCACTCCCTAGCACTCTCTATCTCTCTCTAATTCTCTCTATCTCACCTTTCTCTCTGTCATTTGGCTAGCTCCATTTGAATTTAGTGCTCACCAAATGATTTTCATTGGGAAATACCAACCCTTTCATGCTAACGATGTGTTTTTTGAAACGGTAAAAATATTCACATTTTTGGTTGTGCTCTCCATCAGGTTTGTACATGTTTTAATGTAAATTTATAAAAAAAATACCATGATGATGTTAATCCCTCTCTTATCTATCTAACCATTTTTTTTTTTTCATTTTTATTATGTTAAGGTTTTCATCTTTAATTTCTTTTTTTAGTGTGTCTATTTTTTGTCAAAAACCAACATTTGGTATTTTGGGTATAGTTTTTTACTTGTTCATCGAATTTTGAAAAATATTATTTTTTGAGAAACTAGACTCCATTCTACATGTATTGAAAAAAATAAAATCGATTTTCAATTAGCTTTCAAAAATTTTAGGGGGTAGTATGCACAAATTTCTATTTTTCAGGATATGTCCTCTTTGAAAATTACTAGAAGATAATATATTCATTAAACAATTAGCTGAAAAAATCTGGCATAGACTACATGGTGTTAGCTAGTTTATTACTAAAGCAATTTTTAAAATTCTAAAAAAATTTAACATTTTAGGGGGAGTACATCAAACACTATGTTATGTTTTTTGAAAAACATAGGACCACTTTGTCTGCTCCCCCTTTTTGAAACCCTCAATATTCACCATTTTCAAAAAAAATATTTTAGAAAGTAGATTCAAATCACTACAATTCTTGTTCTTGTTTCATCTTCATTTAATTTTGAGCATAACTATCTTCTTTACCTCATCAAATATCAGAATTTGCTGATTTAAAAAGAAAAGTGGCATCTTAAGACCGCCCTTTTGTATCATACCTTGGTGCACTTACCCAATCCTAAACACTATAATATGCCATACAACGTAAGTTTGGTTGATGGCTCATGCATGGGTACATTGGGAACATAGAAAAAGGTAGAGTTCGATATCTTTGGTGTGAAACTAATGGCTGATTTTGAGGTTGTATCCATGGAAGAGACCTATGATAGATTCAATAAAATACTAGGTCTTCAATGGTTTGTAAATGCCAACAAAGTTATAAATTCAAGGAAGGAGGAAATATCCTTCACAAATGAAAGTAAATTAGTCCATATTACATTAGGCGTACATACAAAAACACTATATATTGAAGAGATAGCTCTGAAAGAGGATGAAGAGGAAAACACTAGAATAATTTATTTCATCACAAAACTATTGTGACCTAAGTTATTTGAATAAACTAATAATCAAAGGTAAATAGAAATAGATAGTAAGGATAAAAGCATAGATAGAGAGGAAGTCATAACTACTTGGCTAAATGAGCCGGAACTCGAATTGATGCCTTGAAAATTATATGGTTTTAGAAAGATATGCATGATTAGTAAGCAACCAAAAATCCTACAACATAACACAGAAAGAGAAAATATACCGCAAGACACAAGAGTCGATAAAGAAGATAATCCTACTACTGTCCCTCGAAAATCATGATTTGTAAGGCACATATACAAAGGAATATCACATATTAAGTTAGATCTCGATGCTCAAGAGTGGGAAACATTAATGGATACTTGGAAGAGATGGAAAAAATATTTGATAAAGAAGAATTGTGGATGGTCACACTACAAGACACTCTCATTTGCAATGTTGTGGAAAACCCATTAGGACAACGATGTCATGCATTAAAATACTCATTCAAACAAGATATCTTTTGTAGAAGGGGGTATGCTATAATTTCTGAATTACAAGGGTCCATCCTACCCAAAAAATATTTAGAGGTGTGTATAACTGCATGGATGGGATGGAGAGAATATACATATAATTATTTTATAGGACGCTTACTATGGTAGTCCATATTTGGTATGTAAACCTAGAAAGGAAAATAGATACCAAAAATTGGGGGGAACTCCAACAAAATATTATTCATAACCTTCTCTTTCTATGATCACAATAAAGACATTCGTAATGCATTATTGCAAATGAAAGAGATAATATTCAAGTTGGAAGAAGAAAATAGTATTGAATAGTATATGAAAATACCCATCCACCACCAAAAATAGAAGGTGTATGGAAATTAATAGAATGGATATAAAAAGAGAACAAGTTTATGAGAAAAAGATGATATTTAGCACAATAAAAGAAAGAAGATAAACCAAGATTAGACATTCAAGTAACTAAAGAAGAAAGAGATTTGTATTGTAAAATCCCAATGTTTTATCCTTTGAATTTACCTAGGTTTTTACCCACGTGTGAATAGTTCACATTTACCAACATAAAGCAATAAAAAATTTCTTTTATAATTCAAATAACAAAATTCACATTAGAAATAAACCCATTTCAAACTCTCATGCATTCATAAAGAAACATTACATAATCCAAGTGACAATTTCGTATTAAATATCCCATGTATTGATAACATTTTTCCAATTACATGGTATGTGTAGGATCATGATGGGCTAAAAAGTGGCAATATGATAGTATGTGTAGGGTATGTGGCTGGCGACTTTTTTTTTAGCCAAAATTTATGAAACGAAAAGGGTTTTTAAAGGAGATTCTTAGCTTTCAACCAATATAAATTATCTTTCTTTGGTTTTAATAAATAGGTGACTATTATTCATTTCCTATTTTGAATTACGATTAAAAGATCCTTATTGATAGGTTGATTAAAACTTGTCTAATGAACTTTTCAATGGTATGGCATTTTTGAATCTGAAAGCGTCGATCACATTATATCTTTGCATACTATTGGATTAAAAAAGAAAAAAAAATAAAATTTGTGAAGTTTGACCAATTTTAGAATTAGTCGGACATACAATTTTATATTTTAAAGTTGTAATAAAAAAATCATATTAATTATTTCTTTGGGAAAAATTACAAAAAAATATGCATCACGTTTGGACGAAAGGTCATCACATATGCCAAATGTTATAAAAATATTATCATTTTATTGTGGTTAGGGTGATGGAGACAAACACCCTCACTTCTTATTTTTCCACGAGAAATTTAGTACACTACATTGGAAATTTCATTTTCACCATATATATATATATATATATATATAAACCTAGTAGTTTAAGCCCAGATTCAATTTCTATAGATTTTATTAGCATATTTTAAATAATATAGATAAATTATTCAAATTTTTACGTCAAGTTGTCTAACTCTGATTTTTCTGAATTTTTTGCCACTTAAGGGGTTGTCTTTTCCATCATAATCCTGCACATACCCTAAATTTTCCATAAAGATAGAGATACATGAATACATACATAGCTTCCAAGAGCTTAATGAAAACATAATACAAATGGTCTAGATTTCCCCAATGTTGGTGCATACATCCTAGATGTCCCCAATACTAGTGCATACATCCTAGATGTCCCCAATACTTGTGCATAAATCCTCAAACCTTGGTTGCCAACTGTATGAGGGAGAGTATAACTAAAGCACTTTTCCACCAACCATGGACTTATTGCGGTGCCCCACACATCTACCTAACTGGTTAGATGGCCCCACCCTTCAACAAAGAGATTGGTTTGTTAACTCATAATACTAGCCTTCTTGAGCATGGTGTTGTGTCCTACATAACTAGAGCTACCATATATTGGCTACAACCTACATGCATGATGTTCCCAACCTAGTTATGCAATCCTAGCTCACAGTGAGCCAACAAGTGTAAATAGTGGCTACTTACACTACTTTGGCCAAAGTTTTGATATAATCATTCACTTGAAAGAAAAGTTGTATATTCACCCATCCCTTAGCTTGATTTGGTAAATGACCACACATACTCTTTTCAATCAAAACATAATTTCAACCTAAAAGGTGATGGAATAACTAAGTGACCAACTAGGTTACTCCCATCCATAGATTAACCTAACCCTAGGAACAACCAAGTTAACCACACATGTACATATAGTATTGCAAACTGACATCTTCAACATAGTACTACAATTAACATCATTTATTACATTTCATAATCTATGAGAGCATACATATGGTTTATGAAAACCTAGGTATTATACTAATACACAATGATTATCTTGTCTAGTAAACACAACCACTCAATTCCAACATAAGGATTAAAAATATATATAATTTTCAACCAATAAGGTCTCATCAAAATAAGAATTCACCAAAGACCATACAAGCTCACCAAAATAAGAGTTCACCAAACACCATGCAAGCTCCCAAAATAAGAAATAATTGAAGGTTCATGCAAGAAAGCTCAACATAACATATAATTCATCTTTTCTCCAACACTTGTATTTGAATATGATTTCAACACAAAGAATAAAGTAAAATCAGCATGCTTAGAATTATAGCTCCCAATGAAGATATTTCTCCCTAAGCTTAATTCCATAGTCACGATTACTGCTCCTTCTATGTTCAATTTATCTCCAATCATAGCCTTCTCTCAAAACAATCTCTCTTTCCTCACTAATGCTTTCAACAACTTATTTGCACAAAAACTACAACAATGAACTTTAAAAGAATGATTGAAAATAAATGAATGGCCAAAAGGCTAAGAAAATGCCTCTACTTATACTAAAATATGAGAAACTTATTGCTACAAACAAGCTCTACAAACCACCATCTTTTACCTCCCAACTGCCACAACTTAACAAAAAAAACTAACTTTTCCTCTAAATGAGTCAACTAAGCCAAATGAAGTGAAATGTGGCTACTCAAACAATTACAATGCAAATGCATAAATAGTCCCTGCATTTTTAGTCTCTCAAATATGGCTGAGTCACCCTGTTTAACTGACAATAACTGCTATTTTACTGAGTCAAACATAGATATGTTTACCTACAAGTTTCCTATTTGCATAGCAAGTCAACTTCTTCCAAGCTTTAGCTAGCTTGTGGCTTTTGACAAAGAACTAAATGCTCTATTAATGTTGTGCGTGGATTTTCAACGTAGCTCATATACTTTCATTTGCATTCAATCTCTTGACATGGCATAACACTTTATCTATTAAAATTCCTTACAAATGTTTTCCATGCGCTGCCAACTTATGTGCTTTATTTGCAATAATAAACAATCCACATTTTATGTGCT
>VDFB02314171.1:0-28023 GCA_007258455.2 Sequoia sempervirens
ATTTTTACCATCAAATATAGGTGGCTACTGCCAACTCCTATTATATCCTCCAACCATTTTTTGAAATGGGGGAAAATATAAATACCACGATAAAATCTAAGGCTTTTCTTCACTTCCCAGAAAACTAGAGATTTCCTAAATACCCAGAAACTAAAGTTATGTTACTACACACCTAAGAATAAAGTTAGGGCTTTAAAAACTGAATTCCTATAAAACTTAGGGCTTTGATACCAATCCATTGGGAAAAGAGTCCCAACTATAGTGGGAAAAGAATGAAAACACAGACAAAATGGAGACAAAAAGACAAGGAGATAGAAATATATATTCTAGTTCATTCATTCACTAAAAGATTACATTCAAAAAGTTACAGACAAAAAACTTAAAGCAAAAGCTTTGTATATTCTCCATACAAAATTGCACACATTCCAATGCACTAGAGCTATTTGTGTTGTTCCGTGTTGGAGATATTCTGAAGCACTGGAGCACTACTCTTTGTCAATGTCTTCTGCTGCTGCAAGTTCTCTTGAACATTCCCTTCACAGTTTTGTTGAACATTCCTCCTTTTTTGTTGATGAAAAAACTTATTGTCTCCTTCTATAGAATAAATCATTCTATTTTCCTTTTGTCTTACTTTCCCTTTCCAAAAACTAGCGCTCATTTTCAAATTCACCTACTAGAATTAATTTTCTGCCAAAAAATTAACTAGCCAGCATGGTTGTCAGACATGACAGAGGTGTTGGAGGATCCCAATGGATCTCATCTGACTGTGCATTTATTGCGTTTTCCCATTGCTGCTCAAAATTAGATATTTCAACACTATCTGCGAGTATGATTCAATTTGGGAACTTTGGAAATATAATCCAAACTATTCTAATTGAACCAATCTTTTGTATCAATAGTCAATCTTAGAATTAAAGAAAAATATCGAGGATAGATTTTTTGGAAAGACTTGAAAATATTTTGTATTAACTCCAATGCAGGGTTCCTAGATTTGATGGTTGGGAATTTTGGCAAGGATAGGACGATAGCTTTGGTAGAAAATAAACATTATTGACCTAAGATGAAGAGGGATGTAACTAGATATATGACTATGTGTAGGATTTATTAGATGGCTAAGGGACACTCATAGAATATAGGCTTATATGTGCCATTACTAGTACTTATAGGATCATCAATAGATTTAAATATGGATTTTGTGTTGGGACTTCCAAGCATATAATGAGGCAATGATTCCATTTTTGTAGTTGTTGGTTGTTTTTTTAAGATGGCCCAATTTATTACATGTAGAAAAACTAATGATGCAACTTGAGTGGAAAAACTATTTTTTAAGGAAGTTACTTGATTGCATGGTGTTCCAAGGACTATCATATCTAATAAGGATACCAAATTTTTGAGTCATCTTTTGAAAACTCTATCGAAAAATGTGGGAACTAAGCAACAATTAAATAGTACTTATCATCCCCAAATAGATGGAAAGACAAAATTTGTTAATCAAAGCTTGGGAAACCTATTGAGATGCAATGTTGGAGAAAATCCTAAGTAGTGGGACTTAGCATTACCTCGAGTTGAATTCACCTATAACAATTTTTTGAACAAATCCATAGGTAGATCATCATTTTAGATATAGTTACCCATTCAAAGTGACAAGGTTGCATAGATCATGGATAAGAAAACTACCTACACTCCGTGAGGACAATACAATAGGTATTTGATATAGTGGGAAGGATTGACATTAGTAGATAACACTTGGATCATAGAACGTGAATTGAGAAAAGTGGATCCAAAAAGAAGTGGCATGATTTTGAAGACAATAACTTGCAGGAGCTATGCTTTCTTCAACCAAGGGAGAATGATGTAGGGGCTTTCAAGAGTTATAATTTTTGACTAAAAATTTCTTTTTGGCTAAAATATTATAGGGAGATGCATTTTGAGTTGTTTGGATTGCTGATAGAGAAAAGCTCCATCAGATCTTGTTTTGACACTTCTTTGGCGCCTAATTATTTCATTTGGGCCTTCAAAATAAGCTTTTAGTCTTTTACTTTTATTTTTAGAAATTTATTTTTTAAAATAATTTGGAACGCACATTTCTAGTTGAGATTTTAAGTTGACAATTAGTGTCACCATAGTTGTAGGGATATTAGTGGAAAAATCTAAGGTCAAAGGAATAAACTTATGCAAAATTACTGAAAATGAGAAGAAAAAAATGACAATTGTCGAAAAATGCCAAAAACAATAATTTGGATTTTTTAGATGTTTAGTTTTTTATAAGAAGATTTCTCCTAGCATTGTAGGGTAGAGAGGAACAAGGAAACAATGTAGTTTTTGAAGATTTTTTTTTTGTTATGTGGATCTGATTCTGAATTAATTAAAATATTGTGGTTGGTTTGGTTGCATCAATAGCCTTTCAGGTAGTCATTTGACAAATGCTCGTGTTTTTTTCTAAACCAAAAAAAAGTTCAAGCATTCTCGTAAACTAGTGATTGGGACCATTTACCAAATATTGAATCTAACAATGTCATAAATAAAGGGAGCAACCTACCAATAGCTACATGAACATAGAACAAAGTCAAAATAAGCCTTTTCCTTGATCTAGTGACACCATAAATAGTGAGAAGTTAATTATCCAAACAAATTAGCAATCCCTTTTAACACTTCTTCCTCTCAATGCTCGAGGAAGACTAAGTAACCTAACCCAAATATAGACCTATGTATTATATATGTCTATGGCAAGGCCAAAGCCCAAGTTTTACCTATAAAGTGATAGATCTAATTTTCCCACAAACCAGAACTCTTCAACAAGGATTCTAACAATATGCTTTGAAAAGAAAAAAAGGAAAATAGAAAAATCTTGCTAAGGCACAAGCATATATATCAATTTGTGGATTCCACCTTTACTTAAGCCATTTTTTAAGTATATCAATATTTGGGTGGGAACCATAAAACCTACCAACTAGGACATGTTCAAGTCCTAGGATTAATCTTTGTACCACTATTTCTAGAACTTGAAGCAAGTTCTTGTCATCCTTGTTTACAATCTTAACCAAACAAGAAACCAAGTCATAATTTCATTTCCCAACAATGCTCCAACACATTATCATGAACCTAAGATAATAGAAGAAGGTTGACCAAGGTTGACCATACTCACATTGGGGATAGAGATAATTGAATCACAAAAGACCACTTTTTGCTTGGTTGCATTGCCATTGGAAGCCACCATCAACACATGTGGGGTATCTAATTTGTCAACATCTTCCTCTACTTCACCCAACAACCTTACCTTATAAACCTACAACCTACTCCAAAACGATTTCCCACTCAAACACTATTCAAACTTAACATCCTACTATTATGAATTAATATAAAATTATATACACATAATTGATTATATTTTCTTAATAAACTTGAATTACTCATTAAAAAAAAAAACTCAATACACCTAAGTGGAAAAATTCATTTTCCATTACATTATTTTATATCCTCCTAAATTTTAATAATTTTACTCTTTCAATTTTAGTCTCTACATTAGTGTAAATGGCATCATAAAAAAATAGTATTTTATTAATCTATAGTTAGAATAATTTTTACACTAAGAGAGGTAGATTTTTTTTAAGCTGGACTATGACCATAACTGTTCAACTTGTTTGGTTACTGTAACTATTTTTATAGCTGTTTTGTAACCTTTGTAACCTTGACTATGACCACGTGAATATTGCACATATTCATCATTACCATCCGCTCAGCACCCCTATTACAGATGAACCAAAAAAGGAAAAAACTAACACTTTTAAAAGTTACCTAAACTTACTACTTTTAGTATTGTCTTATTCACACGCGCACCCACAAACTTTTTTTGTGAAACGCTTTCAGAGATCTTTATATGAGGAGCTCAACAGGAAAGTAAAATGGCCATCAGTCATGGAACCTGAAAATTCTTGTTTAGCTGTTGGATCTCCAGATACTGGAATACCCAGAAAACGGAAATCCCCAATGATTGCAACTGAGAAATTGAGGAGGAATCGAATGAATTATCTCTGTGCAAAACTGGAATCTCTCATACCAATCTCTCTCCCCAAGGTAATTAAAAAGGGCCTTCCATGTTTACTCAGTCTTATAGGTTCTTTTAACTATATATCAATGTTGAGTGTAGTGATGGATGGATTAATATATAATCTTGTGTTCACATAAATAACAAGAGCTGCAGGGCAGAGAAATTTCTATCAACAAGTTCTAGAATTGCTATATTTTAATTTGTTGTGTTTGATAAGTTTTAGCAATAATGTTGATAAAACAAATTAATAAAAGGTACATAAAAAACAAGTTTTTCTGTAATGATAAACAATTGACATATATAACTGTATTTTGGGATTACATAAACATGTAATGTATGTATAATCTCAGAATTGTCTAGACATAAGTTTGTTGAATATCTCCAAAGGTACTTAATGACTGATCATGCATCCCAATCTATTGTTTACACTTGCTAGTAAGGGATGCTTTTTATAGTCTAATATACGTGTCATGTCCAAATAGTTGAATAAAATTGCAAATGTCATGAAATAGATTGAGTGCATAAATGCGTTGTAGAAAATGCAATACAAACCACTATTGCTCAATAGTCAATTTTAGAAAGGTGCATTACACTAGAATCTTACTTCTAGTCTTTGACAAATAATCTTAGAATTGTGTGGACATAAGTTTCTTCAATATCTCAAAAGGTAGTTAAGTTATTTGAAATATACATTACAAAAAAGAAACATCTTAAAAGTTAAAAATATTTAGACCTGTTCTATAAACATTTCTTCATGCTTTATCATGGTTTTCGTGATTTGTTTTGTTCCATTTTATCTTCTGAGAGATTCTGCAGAAAATGCCTCTGTCCAAAAACATGCACAACTTTGCTACAGCTGTTGTTGATGTTGGTGTGAGAGGAGGTGGGGTAGTTTGAAGATACTTCTTTAAAAATCATTCTGTTGCTCCTGCTTATGATGGAACATAGTGAACAGTTGTAGTAATCTGCATATATAAACAAAAATTAATTAATGACTCCAATTTCCAAAAAAGAAAAAAAACAAAGCACAAAAAAATCGAATGGTGGTTTGTGAAATTCAATAAATACATTTTTTTCCCTTTTAGAAGCTTAATAGACCTTGTTTTATCTAAAAGGGAAGGCAGAGAAATCCATGGTACAATAAATTTTTCTTTGAAAGAGTTCTGCCATTTTGTTGGGAAAAGATTTAAACAAAGCCACTATGTAGACAATGGAACAGGGGAATTAAATGAGAAGAAAAACAATCTGCAAAAATTGTATAATTTGGAAAAAAACGAAGAAATAGGTAAAAGCAAGGAAAAGTAAAGGATGAAATAAATATCATGTTACACTCAGTTGTGTATAGGTGAATGAGAAACAATATACAGTAGAGCAGGATGTCAATAGATTAGTTTAAATAGCCTTTCTATTTTGTCTATCAACACATAGCAACATTTGAAAGTTTGGAAAAGATGCTTTGGAGCATAGAAAACACTATGAAAAAGAATGGCCAAACTTGCAAAAGAATGCGCAAACTTGTTATCAATGCTTATGCTGTTGAAGTTAATAAAATGAAATTTACATAAGAGACAATATGCATAAAATGAGAGAATATTAAACAAAGAAATTACAGAAGTAGAAGATAAACATACTCTTGCCAAGCTTTATATGTCTCCACACAGACCATAATGTCTACAGTTTCTAACTTCAAATGGATGTGAGAGAATGTTGTAAACTGCAGAAGAGAGATGCAAGAAGATGATAATATAGGAAAAAATCGAGTAGACAGATGAAATATTTTAATGAGAGGTCTCACTTAAGTTGGCATAAATCTGCATGCATGAATGCTTCCGTTACCTACCATAAATTTAGGAAAGAAGTTATTATATAATAAAATACTTCTGCAAGAAATTCCAATTCACAAATAAGGCTTAAGAGGACTGAAACGTTAGATGCTTTTCACTATGAATAACATACAAATCTAGAGAATAAATAGTAAATAGAGAGGTGTACAGTATGTACACTATTTCGAACAATATAAGTTACATGGAAAAATCCACGCATATGCAAGATCATAGAAAAATTATGCATATTAACCATCAAAAAGGTTTTATGAGAGTGCAATTAAAGGTATCAAACAAATGGTAAGAATGCTTGATTATGTTATAGTTTTTACCTAAACATCATCCATGAAGGCTACAAAGTCTAAGCCCCTAGTGTCTGGTTGGTAATAGTGGAAAAGTCCTTTGGGGCACTTGGGCATCTCTCCAGATGTTGTGGTGACTTTATAAGAAAAAAAAAATTGTTTTCAATAATAGTCACAATAATCTTTACAAAACAGCCAAATGCATTGCTCGGACCATAGCCAATTGAGTATATAACTCTGTCGCTAGAACTGTAATCAAAATCACAACATCCTGGAAACAAAAATATGTAAAATTGCCTTGTTTTTTGTAAGCTTTAAAAAGGACATCTGCAAAGAGGGGGCCGATATATGGAAGATTGACCCATAGAATGACAAAGTATGGGAATCACTAACACTCAATTTAGCAGGAGTTTCCTGCTGAAATTCTACGAACAAAAAACTGTAACTTCAGCAGCCAGTGCCTTCAGTAGAGACATCTTGTTGCACTCTTAGATGACTGGAAATATTTTAAAGTCATATCCTACAGGCATATGCTTTACGACCACCTACAAATAGTAACAATTCTCAGATATAGAATAATTGGTGGCTATTTCGCAGAATAAGAAAAACATATGTATTACAGGTTAAAATTTCATAAAAGAGATAGAATTTACTTGCACATGGATTTTAGTGATAGATAACTATAGTTAAACAATGAACTGAGTTAAATGTTTTTTATGCTTTTAATAGAGTGCAAATTGCTCAGATAATATTTCACAATAAATTAGTTCTTAGAGTCTGTAGATTTCCAGGTACTCTTATATGCTACGTTCCACAGTGTTTCCAAGACAGTGACAGTAGGAAACACAGGGACATGTTTTGGGCACAACAGCGGCCAAAAAGGCCCTTTTTGGGTGATGGAAGGAAATGCAGGACCATGTTTTGGAAGAATGACTTCTAAAATCGATTGCATAATCTATTCTAAACTACTAGCTTTTCAATGTTAAGAATTCCAAAGAGAATTGTCAAAGATATATATAAGATAGTGTCATTTAATCAAACACAAAAAAAAGAACAGCATAACATTCTAATCAGCCTAGCGAAGAGTTTTATCTCCCATGGAAGTGGGTGGGTAAGAGTTTGCAATTATGAAAAAACCTAGTTCTAATCACAAAGCTGATCTACAGAAATTGCAAGGAAAAAATGTCAATTGGAGTTCTCTAATTAGGATATGCAAACAAAAATACTTTGTAAGATTCAGATACACAGCTAATATAGAAACAATTTTAGGTTTTATTTTATTGATTTTAAAAAATAAAATGCAAAACCTGAATATATTTTAACAGAGTTCTTTCTTACAGTTGATGATACCAATATGCATAGATCTATGAATTTTATTGTCTAATATTTATTAACATCAATGTTTTGGAGAATACTCCACGATATATCATTAGGATGAGATTTTATGATCTATTATTAAGATTAGATTGAGCTAGAATAACAAATGGAAAAAATTAGTAGGAGATGGGGAGACATAAATAGATACAAGAAGGGAGCACCAAACCATCAAAGAAAGAGAAGAAATTAGTCACATAGCCCTAAGAAAAGGGAGACATAAAAATGGAGGGAATATTAAGAAGTTGAGAAGGATTAAAAATGAGATAAAAATAATCGAAAAATCAAGAACTTGAAAGATAAAGATATAAGAGTAAGTTTAAGAACATAAAAATGAAATATGTTTTATTTTTATGTTCTTAAACTTACTCTTATCTCATTCTTTTTCAATTTTTTTGTTTCTCAATTAATTTTTATCATTTTGGATCTTCCTCAATTGTCTATTTTCCTTTCATTTAAATTATCTATCCCTTTCGTCTTAGGGCTAGATGACAATTTTTTTGTCATTCCTTGTTGAGTAGGTGACCCCTCCCCATATCTATTTAACTTTCCTAATCTACTTCTAATTTCATTCATTTTCTTCTCTAACTCAATCTTCAACTCACCACCTCTAAGAAGGAAGGAAACCTATGAAACCAACAAAATACATAATATTGAAAAGAAAATAGGCCAAACAAATCGAACTAAATAATTATGAAGATGCTAAAGAAATTGTGAATATTGAACATAAGACAAGGACTCCTAGTATGTGACATTCCAATTCTCATTAGCATCAAAGGTTCATTTGATCCTTTTGATAAAATAATTAACAACATTGTATTCTCTTAAAATATGAATAAAAAGATGCAATCATAATTTTTCTTTTAAAAATCTTATTTTAAAGCTTATATAATAATCTAATTTAATTACCACATAATTTGTAACTTCTCAATATGAAGTGAGCTTATTCTTTAAATTACATCAAATTAAAAGCTCCTTATACATATCTTGACATTTCATGCATAATTACAAATGGTTTTTTTTTTTCAATTTCAAAAAAACATAAAATGTGACATAAATATGATCATTTCATATACATTTGAATATTTTAAATATTCTTTCAATTTAAAATGATAAAAATTTATTAATTGAGTGCAGCTATAAATTCATTTAGATTAATAACATAGTTTCAATTTGTTTTTCTAACTATTTTATCAAAATAAATGTCTTTGAGTAGGATAGTATAAGAGAATTCCAAAGTTCTTTCAAATTTGTTTTCTACATGTATTTAATGAGGAGAGTGTAACTCAAATTTTCTTTCTATACTCATTTTCAAATGATTTGGGGAGATAGCAGTGGCACATTTAAAACCAGGTTGTGAAGCAATGTTTGGTGCACTTGGATGGGATAGTGTTGGTTTAGTTTTTTTTCTTTTGTTGAACTATAGCTCATATGGTCTAGCTAGGAATTGAACCTATGATCTTCCATTTTTTGCTAGAGTGCTCTACAAACTGAGCTACTAACCCCTCTTTGGCCAACCCATCGTTGGTCTATGTGTGACTTATTTCCAACACCACTCTTAAGCCACACTATAGATGCTTGGGGCTCCTAGCTTGACTCTAATACCACTTGTTGATCTCAAGATCATATATAGAAGCTAGGACTCGAACCTATACCTTTCATTTGTTGCTGAAGTGCTCTACCAACAACACTACTGGTCCCTCTTTGATCAATCCATCATCAGTCTAGGCGTTGTTTATTCCAAACATTTTTCTCTTTTGCTACAAGATTTGTCATTAATAATTAGGTGTACGTTTAGTCCATCCTTGTGGCTCTAAAGAAAGCATGTGCATTAGGTTAGAAGATAATATTTGAGGTGGGTCTACAATTTTGGTTTTTCTTTCAAAATAATGAAAGGTTTCATGAGTCTTTTTAGAGGTTGGTATCTTTTGTAGAGTAGTTTTTTCAATTTTTGTGAAACATGGACTCCATCTCTTTTGTTCATATTCCTAGAAAATACAATGTTCTTGCAAACTATTTGACCAAATAGGTCTCTAATATTAATCACAACTAAAATGTCATAGACTATGTAGGTGCCAGGGGAGCAAAAAAATAGACATATTTATATTAAAAAAAATAAAACATTACAACTATTGATTGAGCTGCAGCTTTATAACCTTCAGGCATGATTACATTCTTCATATCATTTTTACAAACTCAAAACTACATATAGATTCATCTTCTCATCTCTAATAGCTCTACAGAGCTGGACTCCAGAAGAGAGTAAATAGCCCTTACATTACATTCTATTTATAATCATATTGAGGTCTTTAGATTTTTCCAAAATACGAAAAACAACAGACAAATGTGAGAAATGAGGGTTAGTGGGAAGTTGGTGGCAGAGTCATCTAGAATATTGGTGAGAAACTTTTGTTTTAAATGCTCAACATATAGAGCTGGGGTACTTGGGATTATAATCTCCAACACTCCCCCCTAATCAAAACTACCACAAATTCTCATTACTTTCTCAGCCTCTTTCACTGATGCTGTGGCATCTAAAATCTTCTATATCTAGCGATCGAACCTAGGAAATCCCATGTTGCATTTGAGATGCTCTAACCACGAGCTCTGGCCCTCTTGGTTACTAGTCCATCATAGGTTCAAGTGTGATTCACTTGTTTCATCAACACCTCGCATGGTAGTAGCTAGATCTCTTTCTATGGCTGCTCATGGCCTTCTCTTTCTACAATCGAAGGCTTTGTCTTTAGACCAACACACTCTCATATTCATCTACCTCTCTAGGTTCCTCTAGGTCATGTACCATCGGCTTTGATACCACTTGTAGGTGTCAGGGGAGCAACAAAATAGAGACAGATTTATATTAAACAGAATAAAACATTACATCTATTGATTGAGCTGCAGCTCTATAACCTTCAGGCATGATTACATTCTTCATATCATTTTACAAACTCAAAACTACATATAGACTCATCTTATTATCTCTAACAGCTCTATAGAGCTAGACTCCTAGAAGAGAGTAAATAACCCTTACATTACATTCTATTTATAATCATATTGAGGTTTTTAGATTTTTCCAGAATATAGAAACAGTAGAAAAACGTGAGAAATGAAGGTTGGTGGGAAGTTGGTGGCAGATTCATCTAGAATGAAAAACATGAGAAATGAAGGTTGGTGGGAAGTTGGTGGCAGATTCATCTAGAATGTCGGTGAGAAGCTTCTATTTTAAATGCTCAACATGTGCAGCTGGGGTACTTGGGATTATAATCTCCAACAGACTATAAGTCCTTATCTTTTGCTTAATCTTTGCAGTTTCTTCAAATCCTTCATAGTAATTTTGTTTGATCATTTTGATCTATTTTCCTAAAGATTTTGTGCTTTATTAGTTTCATAGTTTCTCTTCATTCTTGAAAATATAAGATTTGTAGAAAAACTTTTGATATTTTTGTTCTATAGATTTTAATAACAATTGTAACTGTTTAAAAACCATTTTATACTTTTTTCTAAATTCTTTAACTATATATTATTTTTTTTTCCTAAAATGAAAATCTATGACTGTGTCAAACTCATTTGTATTTGGATCGCAGATCGACAGGTGTGGGGTATTTAAGGAAGCCAGTAATTACATTGGAAAACTGCAGGATGAAGTATACCGATTGAAGGGACACAGAGACAATCTCCTTGGGAAACAGAAATGTGGGGAAACAGAAAATGAAAGCAGAAAGCTTACTAAGGTGGACGTGGAGGTTTATGGAAGGGAGATTATAATTAACATTTATAGCATTAAAAGGGCAAGGTGCATTTCCATGCTGATTGAGGAGGTTGAAAAGCATGGCCTAGATGTGCATATGTCTCAGTTTTCAACAAGTGAATTCTCTGTATATCTGTTCTTCCATGCCATGTATAGAGAAGATATCAAAGAGCATGAGGCTGGCAAATTACAGTCTTCTCTGCAAAAGAGGTTACTTCTCGTGTATTAAATTATCATATAAGAGTGATGAGCGGCCGTTCCAGATGTTTTAGTAAGAGAAAGGAACGCGCACAGTAAAACTAAAAACCCTATGTTACGAAAAACTGGGGATAGTGATAGAATCAGAAATTCACGAAGAAACTAAGCTTTGGAAGTAATGTGTATTTAGTAGAATATATATACAACATTCAGTATCTGGAACAGTGAGCATTTGAACTCTGCCCCTTTTTCCTATAATCTGCCTCTTTAGAGTGTTTTACAAGCTCTTTGGTTTGTAAACATACATATAAGAGTCTTATAAATATAAGTGCTATTGGAGGTTCCTCCAATGACAGTCTTATAACAGTTAATCCACCACTATATAGTGGTGTAAACAAATATGCTTCAGTTTACTTTGTTGCTGCTCTCATATAATTTTTTTATTTCATATCTGTTATAAGATTTTTTTTGGTTTTCTTACTCTGTTCGTTTTTCTCTCAAATAATGTCAGTGCTTAAAACAAGGCATAGAACTACACATTAAAAGCTTGAAAAGCATTACCAAAGCCGAAAATACCATGAATCAACCATGTAAGTTATGCTATTAGAGCTTGAGACTACTTTAATCTTATAGACACTACTTTAATCTTATAGACAGGAGTAAAAGGATTACAATATATCAGCATGAGATTTTATGTAAAGTTTGATTTGGAGACAGCCTTATGAAACAAAGGATATGGGATCTGTTTTATTTAAAGCGTTTGATATCTTTGGTGACTGACACAGTGTGACAGTACAGAGAAGATATCAAAGAGCATGAGGCTGTCAAAATACAGTCTTCTCTGCAAAGGAGGTTACTTCTATCGTATTAAATTATCATAGAATATTGATGTGTGCCCGTTGCAAACAAAGAGCACCTACAGTAAAACTTGAAACCGTATGTTACGAAAAAACTAACCTTTGGAAATAATGTGTACTTAGTACATTATATTCAGTATTGGAACATTGTGCATTTTATATCTTCCCCTTTCTTTTAAAATCTGCCTCTCTAGAGTGTTCTACAAGCTGTTTACTTTGTAGATATATATAACCAGTCTTATAAATATAAGTGTTTTAAGGTTTCTCCAAAGACATGGTCTTATACCAGTGAATTCACCACTATAAATGCAAACAAATATGCTTCAGTTTAGTTTGTTTTTGATGATTAAAAAAGCAGGGGTAAGGGTCTCTGATTTCGAACAAAGCATTAAAAGTCAGGTCATAAAGTCAGAAAATCCAACCACAGCACAGCAAGACAAAACAGACCACTAAATCAGATCAACGAACGAGAAACATAACTAAAAAACAAATATGCTTCAGTTTACTTTTTTGCTGCTCCCATATAATACACCTTTTTTATATATCTGCTGTATGATTTTTGTTTGGTTTTCATTGTCTGATTGTTTCTAACCCTTTATAACGTCAGTGCTAAAAACAAGGCATTCAACCAGACATCAAGACCTTGCAAAGCATAACCATGTAAGTTATGTCATTAGAACCTGAGACTACTTTAATCTTATAGACAGGAGTAAAGGGATACATTCTATCTGCATGATATTTTATGTATGATTTGATTTGGGAACTTTGGAATAATCCCAACTACTCTAATTGAACCCATTTTCCGTATCAATAGTCAATCTCAGCATTAAAGACACATATTGAGGATAGATTTTTTGAAAAGATTTGAAAGGATTTTGTATTAACTCCAATTCAGGCTTCCCACGTTTTCTGGTTGCAATGAAATATATTATTTTACTTGCTTTCTCTGTCTCTCGTATATGCTTAGTATTCTATATATTGTATGATATTGATTTGTTTTTGGATTCTCAAGAGTCCAGCTCCACAGATCTGTAAAGAGTATTCAATGATGTTGTACGAAGCTGTTTGTAATGGTGAGTGAAAGAGAAGCTGTGAGCAATAATTTAATAGTGGTTTGTTAAGGAGCGGAAGCTCTGGCAAGAGTCGATAATATAATGGAGTTTGTTTCAATGAGCAGTAGTTCTGTAGATGTTTGTAACTGTCCATGTCAAAGAGTATGCAATGGTGTCTGTAGGACTGAGCAGCAGCTTTTACCTTCAGTAATGTTTTATTTGGTTAATCAAAAGAAAGTCGATGGAATGTTCTATTTGATCAATATAAAATTTCCGTTTCTGTTTGTTCTCTGCTTTTCCTAGCATTTCATTCCAACAGAAACAGCCTTATAAAACTATTCCTATTGTTGTAATAAACTAAATCTAATTAGATCTCATTTTTACTGTCATGTACGAATTCCACCTTGTGTTGGAATTAATTTCTACCACCTGTAATAACCTAAATGCAGAGTCTAGAGAATTCGATGCAAGAAGAGTCTAGAAAGATGACTGTCGGTGATAGAAGAGTCTAGGAAGACACGTGGAAAACAACTTCCAGAGATTTCTGTATTCTTCTAAGCCCTCTATAAAAAAAGGCAGATATAATCCGTTAAGTAGGCAATAGATATTGTGCGCAGCAGCACATTTGTGATAATATCTTGTCTCCTCTGCCCTCCTTCAAAGTGGTATCAGAGTAGTTGAAGATCTTGGGTGAATCAGATGAACCAAGTTAGATCCAGAAGATGAGGGCAGAGTTAATGCTGCAGAATAGATTGTGTGATCTGTAGATCATTGGAGTCACCATTGCAGATGAACGGAGGTCACACGAAGGCACCAGAAGTTGCTGTTTAAGAACAAAAGAGAGTTGCAGGTTTCATTAAAGTGTGATGACACTAGAAGGAAAGCAGATTCGTGGGGAGCAGTGTTCATGTTGCAAGAAGATCGCGAAATCTCAAGTTTAGATAGCTCACTCAAATCCCTGTGTGCATCCTCCATACAAGGAGATCGCTGGAAGGTGGAGAATCATTGTTTGAAAGTCAGCAGAAGAGATCTTTAAAAGCTGTTGCCAAAAGGTAAAGGCTGAAGGCCAGAGGCAGAGGAAATTCTCACTCAGTAAAAATTAAAACATAAAATATTTTTTTTTCTTCAACACAGAGCTGCTGCTCATAATTTTCTGTTTGCTCACATTCACCTTCCTCATCTCATTAATTAAAAATAAAAGTAATTTACATATGCATATAGGTAAAAGTCACGTGAAGATTTTCCACGGATGAGAGGGAACGAAATAACATATAATTCAAAATCACCTAACTAACTTTTCCCCCGTAAAAATGCATTTAATACAATGTCCATTACATCAATATTATAACATAAATATTAATTCTTTCGTATCCGGATATTTCCCTACGGTGGCGGCTTTTTCCATAGTTCCCCACGGTATCGCGATGGTTAAAATCTTTATTGGATATCGTGGGCAGCGGTTAGTTGACGACCCGGTAAACTACGGCGGTTAAAGATAAAACAAACTTCTACGGAGTCTCCCGCGGTATCGCAATGAATATTTTATTGATTGCGATATTGCGGGCATTGGCTGGAGGTGACGACAGGCGGTTGAGATAAAACAAAAAACTACGGAAGACTCCCGCGATATCGCGATGGCTATTTTATTGATTGCGATATAGCGGGCAGTGGTTGGCGGGGACGGCAACAGTTAGGGTTTAAATTCCAACACTCCCCCTTAAACATAACTACACTGTCCACCATGCCCAATCTGTTTCTCTGAAAAATGAAATTATCTCTTCCTAGCGCCTTTGTGAAAATATCTGCACTTTGCTCTTCTGATCTGCAAAACTCTAAAAATATTTCACCATTGTTAATTAATTCCCTGATGAAATGATACCTGGTATCAATGTACTTGCTTCTCTTATGAAAAACTGGATTTTTTGAGAGAGCAATGGCTGAATTATTATCACAGTAAATTTTTGTTGCTTCTATTTATTCATTTTGTAATTCTTTCAAAATTCTTCTCATCCAGATTGCTTGACATGCTGCACTTGTGGCTGCCACATATTCTGCTTCAGCTGATGAAAGACAAACTATTGGCTGCTTCTTTGAAGACCATGAGACAACCCCTGTCCCAAAATTAAATACATAACCAGACGTGCTTTTTCTGTCATCAATACTGTCAGCACAGTCACTGTCTGTGTATCCTATGAGTTTGAAATCATCTGAACTTGAATACTTAATGCCAAAATTCCTTGTTCCACTTACATACCTTAAAATTCTTTTCCCAGCTTTCCAATGGGTTTCTTTTGGTGTTTCCATAAACCTGAAAATCAAACTTACTCCATACATAATGTCTGGCCTTGTGGCTGTGAGATACACGAGACTTCCAACAAGCCTCTTAAACAAAGTTGGATCAACATTAGACCCTCTATCATCCTTGCTTAGTTTCAGACCTGTCACTGTAGGTGTTGGTGCTGGTTTGCACTTCATCATATTAAATAGCACACAAATGTTATTTACGCATATTTTTGGTAATAAAATACCATTTTCATTTTGAAGTTCCTTCAATGCCCCAAAAAGTACCCCATCAAACCTAGAATACGTCATTTCAAATTCTTTCTTCATGTCTGCCTTGAATAGATCAATTGACAAATTGCTAGTGAAAATTAAGTCATCAACATATAACCATACTATCAGTATTTCACCTTCTTCATTCATTTTTGTATACAGTGTGGGCTCACTGCTACATCTATTAAATCCATTGAGCAAAAGATAACTGTCTATTCTATTGTACCAAGCTCTTGGGGCTTGCTTCAATCCCTGATTACCTTTTTCCCAATTTGTAAAACTTTGTCTTCTTGACCCGATTTCATACCAGTTGAAACAGTCCACATAAGCTTCTTCTTCTAAATAACCATTTTAAAAGGCGACTTTTGCATCCATTTGAGACCACTTATTCACGCTTCAATGCTAAAATCATCCTTATAGTATCTAATCGTGCTACAGGTGCAAATGTTTCATTGTAATCAATTCCAGGCTGTTGTGAATAGCCCTTTACAACCAATCTTGCTTTAAGCTTTTGAACTTCATCTTTTTCATTCAATTTGGTTTTATAAACCCATTTCACTCCAATTACATCTTTGTCTTTTGGAAGACTGACTAGTTCCCATGTCTGATTCTTTCAATTGCTTCAATCTCTTCATCCATAGCACTTACCCATTTATCATCTTTGACTGCATCTTCAAAATGAACTGGATCTTCTATTTGAGAATAAAATGCAAAAAGAGAAATTTGATCTGAATTATTCTTACCTTCATTTTGCTCATATATATCTCTTATGCTTCTGATTTTCTGTCTTCTCAGACTTGCCAATGTAGGATTTGACATATCACTTGAACTTGTGGAATGTGGACCCGATGGTCCTGCTGTAGATGGTGTTTGTTGTTCTCTTGTTGGACCGCTTCCTTGAATGGTTGAGGCTGTTCTTACAGTCGATGCTGGTGTCACTTGTGGACCACTTTGCTGAGCTTGAATGAGAGTGGTAGGAGTCAAAATAGTTGGAATATTTGTTGATGCTGAAACTTCATTCTCCTCTTGAGGTATACTAGCTGAAATATTGACTGTCTTCTCTATGCTTCCATCCCATGCTTCATCTTCTACAAATTGTACATCTTTGCTGATTATAACTTTCTTTGTTGTTGGATTATAGAGCTTATAAGCTTTGGATTCTTCACTATATCCAACAAATATACATTTTTCTCCTTTGTTATCTAGCTTCCTTCTCAATTCATCAGGCACATGTGCATATACTACACATCAAATACTCTCATGTAGTACTCTTTGTGTTTCTTCCCTGTCAGCACCTTGAGGGTACCATATTTATGACACTTTTTGTTGGACACCTATTCATTATATAGGCTGCACAAGATATTGCTTCTGCCCAATATTCATTTGACAAATGTTTGGCTTTCAACATGCTTCTAGCCATTTCCATGATTGTTCTGTTTTTCCTTTCAGCTACACCATTTTGTTGAGGTGTGTATCTAGTTGTGAACTGTTTGTGAATTCCATGATCTTTACCAAAATTAAAAAATTCTCTTGAAATATATTCCTACACCTCTATGTTCTCAACACTTTGATATAATAGCCACTTTGTTTTCAACCAAAATTTTGGTGACAAAGCGGATCAAATTACTTCATTTTACGCTTTAGAAAGAATAAACCCATGTTTTTTCAGATGATCATCAATGAATGTCGGAAAATAAAACTACCACCTAATGAAGGTGTTTTGCATAGGTACACACAAATATGAATGTATAATTTCCAAAGGGGCTTTTGCTCTAGTTGACTTTCTGGCGGAAACAATTCTCTATGTTGTTTTTTCCTAAAATGCACTCTTCACATACCTTCGATTTTTTCTATTAAAAGGTGGTCAGCCGCTCACAGTGAAGTAGAAATTTAAACCTCAAATTGAGATACTAAAATCTCGGGTGCCATAGCTTTCAGTTTTCTTTTTATCTCGGCTTGAAGGTGTTTACTGTTGTAGTTTCTTCTCTACCTACTTGTGAATTCATTAATTGTTGTGCTTGAGCATAATTTATGTTCAAATCTGGCCTTATCTTTAAGGGAAACATTCTGTTGTTTGTCATTCTAACTTTTGTAATAAGCTGGTTGCTTGGGTATTTATCTAAAATTGTGCATAGACCATTCTTGAAGGTTACTCTATACCCTTTTTGAACCAGTTTCCCTACACTCATTAAGTTATGTTTGGAATAGGGCACAAAATACACATCACAGTATACTTTTCTCCTGTTTGGTTAGAATATTGACATCGCTTTTTCCCTGGTGACACTTTGTTGTCATTACCCAATCTTAACATCCGGACTTTTATATTCTCATTTTAAACTTGAAAACATTTCTAGATTCCATGTCATATGATTGCTACAGCCTGAATCTAAAAACCATACATCTTTTTCATTTGCTTGAGCAACATTACAAGCTAAAAACATTGTTCTCTTATCTGAATCCTGATTTTGACCTTCTCTTGAAAAATTTGCATTTTGTCTATTATTATCATCCTGCTTCTTTCTACACTCATTCATATAATGCCCATATTTTTTACAGTAGTGACATTGGACTTGAGATTTATCATACCTTTGATTTTGTGACTGATTTTGTGTTGGGTTTTGGCTTGAGCCTTGATTGCTGCCTCTTCCACTTGAACTTGATACATTGTATCTTTCACCTCTGTAAGAGTTTCTTCCTCTTCCTCTTGATCTACCTCTGCCTCTTCCTTGGTGAGCACGAGTTTTGGCGTGCTCCGGTGATGTATCTAGCGACCTTTTTTAAGCTCTATTCATGAAGTTAAGTGCATACAGCTCATCAGCGAGCTGTGAGGATTCTTTGTCTCCTCTATAGCAACTACAACTGGTAGAAATTTTGTGGAAAAACTCCTTAAAATATTTTCAACAACTCTGGTATCTTCTAGATTCTCTCCATGAGACCCAATTTGATTAACCACCCCAATGACTTGGGTGTAGAATGAATCTACAGATTCATTTCCCTTCATACATATTGTTTCAAAATCTCTTCTCAGCATTTGTAGCTTTGTTGTTTTAACTTTTTCCATGCCTTGATAGGCTATTTGAAGTATGTCCCATGCTTGTTTGGACTTTGTTGCTGCTGAAATCCTTGGAAAAATACTCTCATGTATAGCTTGAAACAGATAAAATAAAGCCTTTGAGTCTTTCTTCCTTGTGTCTTTTAATAAGTCTTCTCTGCTTGTGTTAAAGCATTGTATGCTACTGCATCTGCTGGCTCTGGAAATCCATTCTCTACTAAATCCCATATATCTTGTGAGCTAAATAGTGCTTTCATGGTAATTGACCAGTACTCATAATTCTTCCCATTAAACTGTGGAATTTGTGGGTTTGTAAAGCTTGTGCTTGCTGCCATTTTTTAAATTTACGGATAATCTACTTTGATAAATTGACTCTTAATGAACTTGCTTTCGGTACCATGTAGCGAAGGCCGATGAGGAAATTCTCATAGAGTAAAAGTGGAAACACATAAAATATTTTTTTCTTCCAACGCAGAGCTGCTGCTTTCGTAGTTTCTATTTGCTCACATTCACCTTTTTCTCATTCTCCTTGATTCCTTCTGTTAAAAATAAATTACATATAACAATATATAAAAAATCACGTGAAGATTTTCACAGATGAGAAAGCCCGAAATAACATTTAAATTCAAAATCACCTAACTAATTTTTCCCCCATCAAAATGCATTTAATACGATATCCATTACATCAATATTACTAACATAAATAGTAGAAGATTCTTCCAGTGTCAGGATGTACATTTTACCATTGTTGGCTGACTTTTTTCCATAGTTCAGCGGTATGCTTAATGATTAAAATCTTTATTAGATATGTAGCAGTGGATTGGCTGACACGGTAAAGCTGCGGTGGTTAAAGATAAACAAACTTCTCTAGGTCTCAGCGGTATCGCGATGAATATTTATTGATTCTGCGATATTGAATACATTGATGGCGGTTGAGATAAAACAAAAAACTGCGAAAGACTCCTATGATATCATGATGGCTATTTTATTGATTGCGATATAGCGGGCAGTGGTTGGCGGGGACGACAGCAATTAGGGTTTAAATTCCAACAAAGGCAAAGGAGCTGATCGGTTGAATTTGCCAAGCAAGGAAGAATTTGGTTCGTCGTTGTTGAGGATTTTAGCAACTGTGAAAGAAGATCTGGAAGCTACCAATAAAAAGGTAGATCACTAATCTTAAGAAGTTAATTCCTGAAGGAATATTGAAGTTGTTGGTTGAAAATAAATCGTAGTGTTTTGAGCTATTACACAAGTCATCATAGTTTTGTAAAGAATATTCATAAAAGGAGATGAAATTTTGTTTTATTATTTGTTGAGAAGAAATTATGGCTTTTAAAGTTAGTCTAGCATCAAAGATGCTTGTAAGACTTTGAACATGGTTAAGTTATGTTCAGTTTCTCATTTGGATGAGATGACAAGGGAAGGATTATGGAAGATTGAAGACCTGCTTGAAGGTGGAACTTGTTGACTAAGACATCGAAGAAGGAAAAGTGAGATCCGCCATCAAGGGAGGTTAGTTTTGATTGTCAGCAATGAAGTGAAGAATGTGCATGAATTGAAGAAGTTGCACATCTGAAGTCGCCTAGAACAAGAGGCGCTGCCCATGCCGCTAGTGTTTGTTGTCATAAGAGGCAGATCGTTGTTGAGGTTGTTGGCTTATTAACCAAGGATAAGGAGATTGAAGCATGCATAAACCATTGCAATTGTTGAAGAATTGCAAATTGTGGGCAAAGCTAGTGTTGGGAAATGTAATTTCTCTCTCAAATAAGATGTAAAAATATTAATTAAATTATAAGTTTCTAGAGGTTCCAGCTAGACATGAGATTAGGAATAAAGTAAAATTTGGTAAAGTTCTAGAAGTTATTTTTATTTCAGTTAGGGTTGGATAAATTCTAGAAGTTTAGGGTTAGGTAAATTCTAGAAACTTATTTTATGTCAGCCAAGGTAAAATAATATGTTAGCCTATATTCTAGATTATTCTAAATGTATCTAAAGTCCTCTATATAAGAGGCAGATGTAAACAATTTTTGGTCAAGCAATTCAATACAAGTATTTGGAGCAGTAGCTCGCATTTTATTTGTGTGTGTGTTTATTCATGAATTGCTGAGTTTATATTTGCTTATTAGTGTTGATTTGTGTCCATCCGAGAGCAGACGGTTGTAAGAGAGATTGCAAGTCGCAGTTGGAGCTGAGATCTACCACCATCAATTGGTATCGAGATTATTAGGGAGGAGGCCACATAAAACAAATGAAAAGATAAAAAGGAAAGGAAGTTTTAAGAAGATCGCTAATTTGTATGAGAAAGCTACAACCAAAGATTAGAAGCTGATTTGCAGTGTTTTTGTTTGAAATGAAAGAGGTATGCTTGTTGTTGTAAAGAAAGCCATCAAAGTGAAGAATACAGCGCTGCTAAAGATTGGTATGAGCATTGGCTTGAGAATTTATGAAAAGTTATTTTTTTACAGAAAGGATTGTCATAGTAAATCTATGTTGCCCTAGTTAGGGTTTGGTACATTTTTGTTGAAATTTTCAGATTATAGAAGTTATGTTTAAAAAAAAAAAAGAATTGTGAGATAACATGTGTCAAAAATTTGTTGAAAGTGATGATTTTTGAAGTTTGAAGAAAGATTGCAACAAGGGTTTCAAAAGGTTATAGCCAATTGAAGGAAATTGTGGAAGAGTAAAGGTAGGAAAAGATTGCAAAAGTAAGGTAAGATTATTTATTTGTTTCAATGGAAAAAATTGGAAAAAGAGTTAAAAAAGAGAATGAAAATTTAGTAGTTGAAAACAATTTCTTGGAAGAAGAATTAACGAGGTTTAAAGAACAATTGGATATTGTTAAAAAGAATAATAGACTCTATTTTGAAATTAATAAAGAGATGCAAAGAGAAAAGTGTAAACTTTTAGATGAAAACTATAATCTTGAAAGGGAATTGGAGGAAGTTAAAGATAAAAGTGAAAAGTTAGAGGAAAAGTTAAAATTATTTGATGAGGTTAAAAAGAGGAATGAAGAGTTAGAGAAAAAGTTAAAATTGCTTGAGGAGATAAAAAAAAAGAATGAAGAACTGGAACAAAGAGTGAAATTGGTTGATGACTTAGAAGAGAAATTAAAAGTGAAGAAACAAAATAGTGTGCGGATAAGAAATTACAAAATGGAAGGATAGATGTTTATGGAAGTCAAGAATTGGTTCAGCAGTGTTGCATGTAAATCTGGAGATGACAGATTTCTGATGATAAATCTACGTTCCCAGAAAGAAGTTTGTAATCAAAACTATCAAAATAATATTGAATCAATGCGTATCCATATTAGTTCGAGATCATGGAAAAAAGAATGGGATAAAGTAAAACCGAAGAATAGTCAAAGGATAGAAAATTAGTCGCGCTCATAAAGAACCAAAACAAAGAACAGATATCTTAGCGAATAAAATATCGTCTCTTTCATTGTCCATCACGAATATATTATCGATAGAACATGAAGGAAGGATAGATGTTGGGACTTGCATCCTTGCAGTATTTGTGGTTTGAAGAGTCATTGTGAAAAGACATGTTGGAATAGAGAGTGCAAGAAAGATTCTATGGTAGATTGTATGAAAATGGATTGTGGATAGTACAGGATCGAGTTGGCAGAAAGTGCTAGGTATGATTAAGAACTTGTTTAGAAATTATAAGTTTGCATGTGGTGTTGTTAGCAATCAAACATGAGAAAGCTTTTCAAAGGCATAAAATTGATAATAGTTTATGAAGATGATAGCGCTTAAATCATGGAAAGGCAAGACATCAAAGAAGGTGGAAAGTTATAGATAGTGAGTTTGCAGAGAAGAAGACTTCCAGTTTGAAGTTATGAAAATTTGAAGTTTGAATGATTGCCACAGCAATGGGATGAGAAGAGTTGAGGAAAGAGATCTATAGATCTTATAGATGAAGACTTGGACAAAGACAAAGGCATTGTCAAGTTTGAGGATATCAAGCAAAGAAAAGGATTTACAAAGTTAGTAGTCAAGAGCAAGGAAATTTATGCAGAGCAGCATTTGAGGTCGAAATTAGGGGGGAGTGTTGGGAAATGTAATTTCTCCCTCAAATGAGATGTAAAAATATTAATTAAATTAGAAGTTTCTAGAGGTTCCAACAGGACTAGAGATTAGGAATTAAGTAAAATTTGGTAAATTCTAGAAGTTAATTTTATGTCGGTTAGGGTTGGATAAATTCTAGAAGTTTAGGGTTAGGTAAATTCTAGAAACTTTTTTTATGTCGGCCAAGGTAAAATAATATGTCAGCCTATATTCTAGATTATTCTAAATGTATCTAAATTCCTCTATATAAGAGGTAGATGTAAACCATTTTTGGTCAAGCAATTCAATACAAGTATTGGAACAACAGCTCGTGTATTTTATTTGTGTGTGTTTATTCATGAATTGTTGAGTTTATATTTGCTTATTAGTGTTGATCTGTGTCCATCCACCTCTATCAGCCAGATCGTTGCATAAGATTGATGTGACATGATATAGATAGCTCGATTTGTGTTATTAATTTTTACAAATTTTATTATGCAGGTTAGAACATAAGTGTTGTTTGAAAAGATCGCTTCATAAGTGAAGGAGATTTGAAGAAGAAGCCAGAAAGGAGGCTCGTTAGTATATGAAGATGTTGCTGTAGTTCATGATTTTGAAGGTGTCACTATGCAAGGAAGGCACTGCCTAGAAAAGAAGTAATGATTGTCCTAGTTGAAGCTGCAAAGGAAGATCGCCAAAGACTTGAAGGTTTCATAGTCTCAGATCATTGAAAAGTCAGCCGCAACTGAGGTGAAGTGAAATTATAGAGAGATAGGGGGAGATCTAAGAGCATTCCACCAAGATTAATACAGTTGTAAAAGCCTTCCAAAGAAAAGAGGTACTTGTTTATTGCAGAGAGGAATTTGTAATGAAAATAAAAGGAGTTTCTAAACCTCATAAGAGGGGCTCCCTTGGAGATCGGCAAAAAGATATCAAAGAGAAGAATCAGTGAAAGAGACAGCTGTAGCTGTTGAAGGAGAAATCATGAAAGGAATAGTGAAGGCACGTGAAGCTGTCGAAGACTACCACAACAGTTGGATAAAGGAAAAGGTATTGTCAGACATGAAGATCATCAAGAAGGCAAAGAAAGGGTCTTGAAGAAGTTTGAAGACTTGGTTGCAACCACAAGAAAAGAAGAGAAAGAATGACCATAGTCAATGGAAAATGAACAACAAAGGAATTAGAGAATGCCACAACATTCGTAAGAAGATAAGAGAATGACATTAGAATTGAGAGTTGTTTGAAGCTATGAAAGAAAAGAATTTGACAAAGTCCATAGACTTCCTCAGAGACAAAGGAAAAGAATTTGCAAATTGTAAATGGGTACCTAATAAGGCTTTAGGCTAGGACCCATCTGTACTAGATCATGGCATGATTATTCAACGTAATTGGTTTGTCATAGAAATTAAGGGAGAGAAATGTTGGAATTAATTTCTACCACCTGCAATAACCTAAATGCAGAGTCTAGAGAATTCGATGCAAGAAGAGTCTAGAAAGATGACTGTCGGTGATAGAAGAGTCTAGGAAGACACGTGGAAAACAACTTCCAGAGATTTATGTATTCTTGTAAGCCCTCTATAAAAAGAGGCAGATGTAATCTGTTAAGTAGGCAATAGATATTGTGCGCAACAACACATTTGTGATAATATCTTGTCTGCTCTTCCCTCCTTCACCTTGCAGTGCTCTATATAATAATGGATTGGTAGATAATACAGAGAAGTGGATTACCCATTGAAAATTATGCTCTACCACCCAGCTCTGTTGGAGAGCTATTGAAGAACAAAAAGTCTAAGAAAGAAATCACTTTTAGAGAGAGGGAAATGATAGGAATTTGGACTTCAGGACCTAATAAATATTTTTTAAAGGGTTTGATTAAGGAAAGGATATAAATTGGGCTATTTAAGAAAAGATCTTCATTGGGTTCAATTAAACTTTAGATTGAAGAATATCTATAGTGGTTTAATAGGAAAACAAAGGATTTCCACTTTTTCACATGTGGATTTTAGGAATCTGAAGCCTTCAATATGTAGATGAAACACATAATTTGGAGTTTAAAAATTTTTAGGGCAGCATATTAGACCAATTAAATGCAACTCATTTTAATATAAGCATTGGAGTTGTATTGAATTAAGAAGGTCAACACAAATCTTTTTTTTTGAAAAATTGAATGATGTAAGGAAGAATTATTCAACATATGATGTAGAATTTTATGCCATTGTATAAGCATTAAATCATTGGAGGCATTATTTGTTTGCCTAAGGAGTTTGTGTTATTTATAGATCATATTGCATCACTTTATATCCTTCTAAATTTAATAATTTTACTCTTCAATTTTAGTCTCTGCATTAGTGTAAATGAGAGTTTTACTTTGTTAACATAATAAAAATAGTCTTTTATTACTCAATACTTAGGAATAGTTTTTACTCTGAGAGAGGTAGATTTTTTTTTATAGCCCGACTATGACCATAACTGTTCAACTTGTTTGCTTGCTGTAACTATTTGTATAGCTGTTTTGTAACCTTTATTGTTTTGCTTTCTTCATATATATATATAGATGTTGGTTTGAAACCAAATACTATTATGAAACTAGAATGTCATTAAAATTTTCCAATCGACTACGTAGCCCGACCAAACTAAAATCTTCTAAATTCAAACGCTTTTATTAATTTTTCTACCACGCGAATATTGCACATATTCATCATCACCAGCCGCTCCACACACTATATCGAGAGACCTTTAACTAACATGGAATACAGATTAAAAAAAAAACTTTTAAAAGTTACATAAAGTTTTCTCTTACTACTTTTATTATTCTCTTATTGACATGTGTATCCACAGACCTTTTTCCAAACGCCTTCATAGATCTTATAAGAGGAGCTCAATAGGAAATTAAAATGCTCATCAGCCATGGAACCTGAAAATTGTGTTTTAGCTATTGCATCTCCAGATATTGGAATACCCAGAAAATGAAAATCTCCAATGATTGCAGCTGAGAAATTGAGGAGGAATCAAATGAATTATCTCAGTGCAAAACTAGTGTTGGTTAGGCAAAGACAAGAAAAACAAAGAACTAAAATCTGCTACAGCAAAACAAATCAAAATAGAGTATTTATTTTTTATTTTCTGATCACTAAAATGCATTAAATGTGCCTCACTCTTCTAGAAAACTTTGAAGAATGCGTAGAGAAGCATGTTAGAATATCTAATTTATAGCTACAACGGACAAGTGTATTTAATGCACCATCAGATGAAACTAAATTTGGACTATTCCCCTTTTGCCGTGTCTGACCACCTTGCTGGCCAGTTAATATTTGGCAGCAAATTAATTGTAGTTATAGAATTTGAATTGGGCTCCATATTTTGGAAAGGAAACAAAAGACAAAAGAAGAATAGAATGTATTATTCTATAGAAAGAGAATGAAAAGGAGATAGAGACATAAAGTTTTTGTAGAAGCAAACAAGGGAATGTTAAACAGAACACAAAACTACAGAAAGTGAAAGTCTAGGAGAACTTGCAGTAGCAGAGAACATTGACAGTGCTCCAGTGCTCTGGAATGTGTCCAACATGCAGCAACACATAGAAAGAAGATGCATCAGAACTAGCACAATTTTTGTATGAGAATGTACAGAGCTTTGGCTCTGAGTTTTTAGTCGGTAAATTTTTGAATGTAATCCTTTTGATGAAATAGAAAATCGAATATATATTTATGTCTCCTTGTGTTTGTCTCCTTTGAGTTGTGCGTGTTTTTCATTCTTTGCCCACTATAGTTGGGTTCCTTTTTCCCAACAGAGTGGTATCAGAGCCCTAAGTTTTTTGGGAATTTAGTTTGTTAAAGCCCTAGCTTTGTTCCTAGGCATGCAATTACATAAATTTAGTTTCTGGGTATTTAGGAAATCCCTAGTTTTCTGGGCAATGAAGAAAAGTCTTGGATTTTATCTGGGTATTTGTAGTTTCCCCCATTTAGCAAAATGGCTAGAGGAGACAATTGGATTTGGAAGCAACCACCTATATTTGATGGAAAAAATTATGATGTCTAGGCAAAGAAAATGAAAAACATTCTAGTAGCAAATGACTTTGGGAAATTAGTAGCAATTGGGTTCATAGATGTGACTGACCCAAATGCATTTGCAACATTGAGCAATGCTCAAAAGAACTAGTTGAAGGAGACAAGGAAAAATGATGCCAAAGGCGTCAGTCTGATTGAAGCAGCCTTGATAGAGGCTATATTTCCTTGAATATCATCAACTAGTTATGCAAAAGAAGTATGGGAA
Organism: Sequoia sempervirens; assembly: GCA_007258455.2. Classification (NCBI taxonomy): domain Eukaryota; kingdom Viridiplantae; phylum Streptophyta; class Pinopsida; order Cupressales; family Cupressaceae; genus Sequoia; species Sequoia sempervirens. The sequence continues at coordinate 27,329 of VDFB02314171.1, forward strand.
ATACTTCAAACCACTTAAAAAGGGTCTGAGAAAGTTAGGTCAGTGAAACTCCAACTACAAAGGAGAGAATTTGAGACCATGCAAATGAAGGGTAGTGAGTCCATTTTAGATTTTCATACAAGGGCTTCCACCTTGATTAACCAATTTAGGATAAATGGAGAAACTATGGAAGAGCAGAAGATTTTGGAGAAGATTCTCAGAAGTTTACCCACAAAATTTAACCTTGTGGTTATTGCCATAGAAGAGGCCAAGGACCTTTCAACATTATCAGTTGATGAGTTAATGGATTCACCTCAAACCCATGAGCAACACCTAAATAGGTCTACAAATTATTACCAAGAACAAGCCTTTAAAGCACAAACCAATGTGATAAGGGCGCAGCCCAAGACTTATAAACTAACCCACAAATAAGAGAATAATTTTATTATTCAGAAAATGGAGCTTCTTACATGTAGAGGATCTCAAATCCCCAAGTTCTACAACACATGCAAGTTACAGAAAGCTACAGAATCACCCTTTCGCAATATATGAGCTTGTGCCCAAAAAAGTTACCCAAAAATTAGAAACCCGCCCATAAATAGAGCTCCTCATTAGTTTGAAGCCAAAACAACATTCAAATTTGAGTTTAGGCGGTTTGGTGCCAAAAAATTACAATTTGAAGTTTAAATTTTAAAAGAACATTTGCAATTGTATCT